>PVKZ01008503.1:0-15655 GCA_004027375.1 Macroglossus sobrinus
GACACACATGCACGCACACACGCTCACACACATGCACACACACATGCTCACACACATGCACGCACACACGCTCACATGCACACACACACACTCATGCACACACACGCACACAAACACACACACACGTGCACATGCACACACACGCTCACACACACGCACACACACACACACACACACACGCGCACACACGCTTACATGCGCGCGCACACACACACACGCTCACACACATGCACACACACGCTCACGCGCGCACACACACACATGCACGCACACACGCTCACACGCGCACACACACACACACACACACACACACACACACATGCACGCTGCTGTCTTTTTTTCCACAGCCACATCTCAGAGATACTGTGGGTTTGGTTCCAGACCAGGATAATAAAGCAAATCTCACAGTCAAGATAGCCACACAAATTTTTGGGTTTTCTAGTGCATGAAAAGTTATGTTTACACTATGCTATATAGTCCATGAAGTGTGGAATAGCATTATATATATATATATATATATATGTATATCTATATGTATGTTATATATATATAACAACACAATGTACATACCTTAGTTAAAAAGTACTTAATCGCTAAGAAACGCTGAGGGTCCTGAGCGAGGCTCACCACTCACCACTCTTCGTGCTGGTGAAGGGTCTGCCTCCGTGTTGGTGGCTGCTGCAGGCTGGGGTGGCTGTGGCCATTTCTTAGGGGGTTTGATGCATCGATGGACTCTTCATTTGGATGCTTAGGGTTATTAATTGGCCTAATTTCAATAATGTTGTGTCTCAGGAAACAGGGGGGCCTGAGGAGAGGGGGCAGGATGTGGGGACGGCCTGTCGGTGGAGCGCTCAGAACATACACATTTAGGAAGGCTCGTGGCCCCTCAGAACAGTTACGATAGTGACATCAGAGATCCCTGATCACAGATGGCCGTGACAGAGAAGCTGGTTTTTCCTTGGCTGTTTAAAATGAATGTCTGAGTGTGAAATGCTCTAAAATTTTATTTTGGGTGCATTTAACTTCTTTTCTAATCTAACTATTAAGTCTTTCTTAAATCGCCTCCATCATATTAACGGGTGACTAGTTATTTTGTGATCATCACCCCCCACAGTCTGAAAAAAGCAGGGAGGGACCCCTTGTTCACGCTGGTCAGCCTTTTACCCTTACCCCCGCCTGTCCCTGGGGCCCGTTGTCCCAGCGGGCGGGGACAGCTCCCTCTGTGGAGTCTCTCTGACATGCACAATGCACAGACTTTCCTCTCCTCCTATCTCTGTCTAAAATTGTCTGGTTCAGGCCGTTGGTTCAGGTTGTACCGGTGATTCGCATAGTGGACGGGCCTGCGCGCATGACCGTCCGGGCCGGGCCGGGTCCCGGGTCACCTCCGCTTCCGCCTAAGCGTTCAGGTCGCTGCGCCGGGGTTAAGAGTGGCGATGGCTGAGTGTGTCTCCACGCCGGCGTCTTTATCAGCATAAGGGATTCAACCGTTGGCCAGATAAGATGACATTTTTATAGCAGGGACATTCTGACACATTTCCAAAGTCCTGGTGCTTTCAAATCCTCGGAAATTTGTTTTTCCTTCCATGTCTGCTCAAGCAGGAGAGACACCAGCCGAAAGAAATCTTATCAGCCTGCAAGTTAGTTACTTTCAGTTCCAATAATTGTAGATTTCAGAGTATCAATTTCTGGCGCTGTAAAGCCTGTCCACCTTCTTGCTTCTACAAATTGATTAAGCTTTTTATGTGATATCCCAGGAGCCTCTGGAGAGTTCTAACCCATATTTCAACCTTTGAAGAAATTCATACCCACGAGATATTTCTGCTGGACAATCTTCAAGGTCATTAATATAATGCTTGGAAATTTTCAGCTGCAAGTGGATTTAATCAGAAGCTTTCTCTATGTGCCTCATAGCATGATTCAAAAAATGTTTTGCCTTTTAAGTTCTTTAGAAAGTCAGCCTTTATTATATTTTCTCTGCACCTTTAAGTGCAGGCAGCCGAGGGGATTTTGCGACAAAGTATGATCAAATTAATACCATAAAATAATAACGTAAACTAACCCAAGTGGGTATAAATTATAAATGGTGGCAGAAAAAAGTTGAAGAAACACTTTTAAAGTTTTTTTTTATATGGTTCTATCCACAAATATATCCCAGGAATTTTGATGTACATTTAAATATATATAAGGATATAAATGATATGTATGTGTTTCTGTATATATAAAGATGTATATTATATATGTGTGCATACACACATACACACATATGTATTTACATATTTGCCACGTAGAAACCACCATAGAGCAGAAAGAGTTTGGTGAGGGGAAAAAAAAAAGATTTGTCTGTTTTTTAACAACAAAATGTCATTCTGTACCTAGAAATCTGAAGATGAAGTTGGTAGCGATGAGCAGCTGGGAACACGTGAGTTGCCTCTGTTTGTACACTCACTCACTCACAGCACGGGACACAGTAATAACCAAGATTGTTGTCATTCTTGCGTCAGTTTATCATTTAAAAAATGACCTAAATGACAATGTCAGATCAGGGGTTAAATGTGGGTCTGGAAAACTAGGGGCCACACTTGAATTTCTGTGACTGTTCACATTGCAGAGAACAGAGACTTCCCAGAGCACCTCCCACCGACTGCTGGGCAAGCTGGGGATGGCTGGGGTTGGGGACGGCTGGGGACGGAGGGGAGAGCATTTGAGACAGGACGCTGCTCCCAGCTGCTTTGAGGAATGTCCTCATTCTGTCACATGAACTCAAGGCACTTCAGTTATCATGTAAATGTCTCAGTCACTCTTCTTTACACATTTCTAGTCAAAAACAAACAAGGTTTAGTGAAAAAATTACTTTTCAAAAACCACAGCTAACAATTGAATTAGATTTAAAATTTGCTGCATTCCAACCTGCTGAAAAAATAACTCTTTCAAGCGACTTGATCTAGGGACAAAAATGGATCTTTTGTGCCTTTAATGTCCTCGTGTGAAACCAGAGGCATTTATTACGTTCATTCTCCTGCTTACAATCTACCTGTTTTCTGTAAATCAATGGGATTTTTCATAAAGATTTTTAACATCTCTAGTCATTATTTCTTCAAATCATTTTTTTATGACCCAGTCTTACTCTCTTCTATTTCCAGGATTCCAAGAATGCCTGATATTGTCTAACAGATCTCTAAGTGTCTGCTTATTTTATTTTTTTCTTATTGGGTTTTATCTTCTTATTCTTCAGGCTGAATAATTTCTATTGACTTGAATATATACTCACTGACTAATTGCTCTGCCATTAGTCCCAGACAGTGAGATTTTCACTATAGTATTTACTTTTTAAGCCTAGACCCTCCATTTGGCTCCTATATATCCTTCCCATATATTTCCTTAGCGTTCTCATCTGTTAAATCACGAAGATAATATTTTCTTCCATTATTTTACCTTTTAAAAAATTTAATTCGATCCTTTGAACATATTTATCCTCGCTGCTTTAACCTTTGCCGCCGAAAAATCAACAGTGGGAGTATCTCAAGTTTCTTCCCTATTGACTGGATTCAAATGTTCCAATTTATGTGTCCATCTAGTGATTTTCGATTGAGTATTGGGCATTTGGAATTATTTGTTACTGCAGCTCTGGATTCTGTTACCTGTCCCTGAAGAGGACGGACTCTTGTTGGGGCCAGTGGCTGTATCACAGGCTGCCCATGCTGCCCTGTGTGGGCGTGGCTCCGTGCTTGCCCTGTGTGGGCGTGGCTCCCTTCTTGCTCGCTCTGTGTGGGCGTGGCTTTGCGCTTTCCCTGTGTGGGCGTGGCTCCATGCTTCCCTGTGTGGGCGTGGCTCCATGCTTCCCTGTGTGGGCGTGGCTCCGCGCTTGCCCGGTCTGGGCGTGGCTCCGTTCTTGCTTTCCCTGTGTAGGCGTGGCTCCGTGCTTTCCCTGTGTGGGCGTGGCTTCGCGCTTGCTTGCCCCTGTGTGGGCGTGGCTTCCTGCTCTCTCTGTGTGGGCGTGGCCTTGCGCTTCCCTGTGTGGGCGTGGCTTCATGTTTTCCCTGTGTGGGTGTGGCTCCGCGCTCTCTTGCCCTGTGTGGGCGTGGCTTCGTGCTTTCCCTGTGTGGGCGTGGCCTCGTGCTTGCTTGTCCGCTGTGGGCGTGGCTTCGTGCTTTCTGTGCGTGGTTCTGGGAGCGCTGGGTTCTTCCCATGCTGGTGGAGCTCGTTGGAATTACTGTCAAACACCATCTTCTGCAGACATTCCTGACTGGTTTTCCAGGTGTGAATGGGGTCTAGAATACGGTTAGTCCAGCACGCAGCCTTTACTCCTCAGGTGTGGTCTTGGTGACGTCTGTTGCGGCCTCTGGCGTTAAGGAGGTGTTCGTGAGGTCCCTGCATGCTGGCAGTCCAAACACCATGCTTTTGCCCTGCCAACGGATAGCCCAGCTCTCAGCCACAGACATGTGAGGCTTCCCAACATGGATTCTGGGGATCCTTCTTTGTACCTCTTCCTCCTGTCTGACACCCCCGCCACCCTACAGATTTGGGCCGCTTTAGCTGCTCTGCGTTCTGATGTGTACCCTCGAAACTCGTTGAGACTGCTACGCTGTGCACCGTGGTTGGCAACGTCCCCTGGCAGGAAACCAGGGGAATCTGGGGGCTTACTGCACGAGTGTCCCTGCTCTCAGGGACCCTGGCCAAGTGAGGTCAGTGGTTCTATGCCTGGAGATGATGGGCTCATATATTTTGCGCGGCATCATGATTGTTTGATTGTTTACTTGTCTACGGCTGCAGGACTAATTTGGTACCAGTTATTCCAATCTGATAGGCAGCAAATGGGCTTCAATATCTTTTAATAAGTTCCTTAAGTTATTTCATATGCACACTAAAATTTGACAAATAGAACTATAGATAAATCGTGAAAGACAATTATGGTTATGGGACAGAGTGTCATTATAGAAGATACTGGCAATGTGTATAAAATAATTTAACAAAATTTAGAGATTGGGTAGAGAGAAATAGAAAATGGTTATGTACTCTAATAACCTGACTTTTCTGGAAATAGAGTTCTATAGATATTATATAAAATTTAGCTTTCAGGCTTTAAATATATTATTAAAATTATAAATGCATAAATTTTATTCAGTGGGAGGCATAAAGGAAGGAAAAGTGAGAGTTATGAAAGTAAGCTCAATTCATACTTTTTTATAAGGTGAATTCAGTAGATACTATATGAAATGGATAAATCTGGGAATGAGAGTATAACTACATTATTTGGTTATAGTAATAACTTATAGAAGAACCAAAAGCACTGAAACTATCAAAAGTGGCTACCTCTGTGGGATGGAGAGATTTATTTTAATTTTCATTTTTTTCTATGATTTGAAATTTCACTGAGGTAATATTTATTTATTTCCTCTATTTATTTTACTGTACTAGTATGTATTTACTCCCTTCTTCATTAATGTTGCCCTATACAGCCTTATAGGTGCATGTATATTTTTAAAATGTTTATTTAAAATATAAGAATACCTGTTTTGTATTAAAAATGTAAAATAGTTAAATGAAATTCCAGCTGTGTTCACTTCTCAGCATCAGGGAGACACATTCTGTTGATTCAAGCTTCTGATTTGAGACGGGGTCACCACACACCTCCCAGTGTACGTCCCCGTAATTCAGATTCGCAGACTCGAGTACCTGAGGATACCCCCTAAATCTACCGAGCACCCCAACATTTTTACTGTGGGACGTCAAACATTTAGATTTTGAGAGATAGAAAAAAACACTAACGGAATTCATCACTTTTCAACTGGAATTTCGAAGACACAGACTGTGTGAATATCTGAATTCCTAGCTGTCTCTTTCTCTCACACATCACCCGATTCCTTGCTCTTCTTGGAGCCTCTGAAATAATAATAAAAGAGGAATGAGGACTCAATTAAAAACGTCTTTTACTGTGTGTCTGTCCTTGGCAGGGACACACAGGGCTCTGTGTTTAAACCGTAACACTGAAAAGGCCGTGTAGAGTTAGCGGCTAAATTAGACGTGGCACACGGTTTATCGTCTGGCAATGCACTGGGCGACTCCGTACTTCAGTTGGCCTCGGCCGTTTACGGTTTGAACTTGGGTTGGAAGGACAGGTTGTCGGTGAGATAAAATAGACCCTTTCCAGGCTTTATTAGGGAGTTTCTTAGGCTTTATCATTCTTTTCACCTTGACATTTATTCTAAAATTTAGTGTTTGATCTTTCTTACGCTAGCTCCTTTTTTTTCCGTACTTTTTTTCCCCCTAAATAGGGAAAACAATAAAATCCTTGCAATATTGGGGGGAAAAAAGGCAGCTTCAGAGCTGCTTTCTCATAGCGCATTGCAGGAGAAGTGCATATTTTGGCAACTGCAAAGTCCTTTTGGGACCGATAAGAGTAACACTGGAGAACCCAAATCCGTGATGCTGATAATGACATTCAAAAGAACAGTTCTGTACACATTTCCAACTGAGCCCGTGTCTCCAGCCGCCTTTATTCTAATAAAGAAGATGTGTAAATATTCTGTTGCTCTCTCTGGGAAAAAGTCATCACACTCAGACGGCCACAGGTCCTTCCATCATTTTGTTATCTGAAGAGCTTGATGTGGCCTCCGGTGTCTGTCAGCGTGCCATTACCTGAGCCTAATGAATGCTTGGGGCTCGGATAGCAGACTCTGGATTATTTGTACACGTAGAGGCCCTAAGAGAAGTTGCAGCATCATTTTGCAGAAGAGTCGACCTGAAAATAGATTTGGGGGTGTTTTTTTTTTTTTAAAGGATCTCACGACAAACAGAAACATCGATGGCCAAATCATCTTTATAGATACCGACCTCTCCTACCTGGTGGCTGGTCCTGAATTAAAGCTTCGATGCTCAATGTCGAAGAGCTAAGGATATGCAATTCCAAATCAAAATGACACTAAACTATAATAAGACAGAAAACTTACACGTATGCTAAGCTAAATGCGAACTCCTTTCTAGGTTTTCTAATGGAGAATCCTTGAGTAAATGCATGAAAGGGGGCTGCCTCTGTCTCTCTGTCTGTCCGTCCATCTCCCGCTGCATGCATTTGTCTGAGTCCTGGATAAGCCAGTGCCCATCGTGGGTTAATGTCCCTAAGCCGAAGGCAGAGACGGTGAGGTGAGATGAGACATTTCCCAGAGACGGTCGTATCTGGGAGCGCTGATAAGCCTCCAAAGGGGAAGAAGAAGCCCCGAGTTAGTGCCCTGGCAGAGGCCTTCCTGCCCCGCCCTTCTCTCTCCGTGGGCAGGGGTCTCTATCTCCAGAGGATCAGGAAATGGAATATAATGTATGGCCGGGCGCTCAGAAGGAAGCATGCGGAATGTCCACTTCAAGGGACAGATAGATAAGGACAGACATTTGTAAATAAGAATCAGAGCCGAGCAGGAAACGCTCAGGGGTTAGGCACCAAAGTATGCTTTTCATTAGAGAAATGCGTCCCTGAGATAATTTTTCTTTTCAAGCCTTTAATAAATCTACCTTTTTTTTTTTTTTCATTCTGTCTTCTAGTTTTAGAACTGCTTTCTTTCTCTTTGAAAGTATGAAAGTACTACGTGGACCTAGTTGAAAAGGTCCTAAAAAGCCCCTCGAATTAAGATTAAACATTCAAGTCCAGACGTGTGTCTCGCGATCTCCGGGAACACTCTGCACATTCAATCCCCGTTCATCATTTTGTTTCTTGAGTAGACTCCCAGAAATTTTATTCTTTTTGGCCTTTTTTTTTTTTTTGGAAAACACAAAGGCATGTGATCAAAGCACAATATTGTTTGAGACTTGACTTATTCTCTGATATGATAACCTGGCATCTCTGCCTTTCTGTTGACACCATTCCTCTCTTTTTGGATGGCGACACAGAAGGTAGGACGTGTACCCTCATGCGCTCAGCATTCGGGCCGTTTGTAGATTTTTACTGCCTCGAACGTCCGTGTATATATGTCTTTGTGAACTCGATCTGTATAATCACTTCCATGAAGTGGAACGGATGGGTTCATTTCATTTGAAAATAAAAATCCTGTTTTAGAATCCCGCCCTTCAATCCTCTCAGCGCTGCCCGGGTTGAAAGTGCTTAGTTCTGACCCGCCCTGGCCTCCAGCGTGATAATTGTTTCCTAAATGCGGTTTCAATGTGCATTTCTTTAATTATATGTGACGAGTGTTCTCAGATTTTATTGGCCGTGTTTATTTATTTACTTTTCTCTTTGTTGCCCACGTTATTTTTCCTAATGGATTACCTTCTTTTTTTTTTTTTTCCTGATGATGGGTATAGCACATCACTGCACACAGCACAAAATTCTGTCTTAATCGAATATCTTTACCTCAGAGCGTTTTTTCTTTGATTTATGATACAATGTTTTAAAAGGTATACTATTAACTATGCGGTTAAATGGATTAAATTTGTCCTTTTTGGCTTTTGGAGTGTGCGTTTTGCTAAGAAGCCCTTGCTCGCTTCAAGGTAATATTAAAAATGAAAATGCTCTCAATTTTTTTCTTCTACTAGTTTTATACTTTCACTTTTACATTTAAATCTCTGATTTATCTGGAAATAATTTTGGTGAAAAAAAGAGAGGTAGGCATTCCAAATGTCTGATCTTTGATCTTTTTCTTATGGATTTGAAATGCCACCTTCATCCCATTTAAAATTCCCAGCTGTAGTTTATTTGTACTTGGCCTTTTAAAATATCTCCTCCTAATTTCACTGCCTATTTCTCAGTCAGTACCTAATTGCTTTAATTTTTGCAGTTTTCAAATGCCTATTAGTATCTGCTAAACTTAGTTTGTGTTAATTTTTTTTTGAGAATTTCTCTGACTTTGCTTGTATGTTGGTCTTTTTAAATGAACATTAAGGTAATTCATCATTTTTGTCTCAAAAATCCCATTGGTACCTTGCTCGGGATCTCAATGCACTTATAGATTAAATCGGAGAGAACCGATATCTTTATAATATCGAATCTTTCTAGCCAAGTACAGAATGTATGTTCACATTTACTCAGGACTAATTTTACGTCTCTCAGTTAAAGTTCTCTTTCGCTACTGGTAACTTCTTGTCGCTATTAAAGAGTATAGTTTTTTCCTCTCTTTTGATTTCTTATCTGATTACTTGTCATGTATACGAAAGCTATTGATTCTAGGCATTAATTTTTGTAGCCGCTAAATTCTCACACTGCTCGTACTGGTTTGAACAGTCCCTTTCCTTGGCTCTTTTGGGTATGTAATCATTATTTGCTAATAATAATAACCTTTTTTTGGTCTTTTATCTCTCTATTGCTATTTTCAGAACAAGACAACGTGACTGACTCTCTTATTTTGCTTCCAGGAACAGATAGGAGCATGGAAACCCCGAGTGCCTCGGTAGCTGGGACCCCATCTGGCCCACGGACACCGCTCAGCCAGCGTGCAATGAGCAGAGCGACACCGGCAGCCTAGCACCGATGGATGAGATGAACTCCTGCGGCAACACGTCTGTCCTGGGCACCTACTGTGCGCCTGGCACTGTCCTGGGTGCCTGGACCCAGCCAGCACAGGGAAGCCGGACTCTCTGCGCGCCGTCTGCGAGGTGCCATTCACGAAACGAGGAGGAAGTCGCAGCTATGTCTACTCTAGGGATGAAGGATGGGACCCTCTGCTGATTTTCTTTTAGGGTGTCGGCCAGAAACCAGAAAAGGTGCGTTCTTTATAACGTTGGTGGCCAGACGAGACGGCAGAGGAACAGCGTAAGTGTTAATTCTGCGTTAGGATGTTCAGTTCACTACTTGGCCTTTTTGGTTCTTTATTTGTTATCATCAGCCTTATTTTTTGAATCTTGAAAGGTTGTGGAATTGTACACCATGTTGCATTATGTGTCTAGCGAGATGATTATACTATGGACACGGTTTTTCTTCTGTAATTTGTTTGCGAGGTGAAGAGCATTCACAGCTTTGCTACAACCAAACCGTTCTGATATTTCTGGGATAAATCTTACTTTGCCAAGACATAGTTTGTGAGACATTACAGTATGCGTTGGTTAATGCAGTACTTAGGATATCAAGTCTGTGTTAATAAACGAGACAGTTCCATTTTCTTCTCTTCGAGTGTTGTTTGCTAATGTGTAGTTCAAGGTTATTCTAAACTCGCGAACGAGTTGGAGCGCTTCCTTCCTATTTTCTAGAATAATTTACATAAGATACAAATGACCTATTTTCGAGATATGAGGAACTATAGACAAGAAATAAAACTGTCTGACCCTTTGTCGTTTATTTTGAGGGATGTGAGGAATATTTCTGGCTACTGTGTTTTTTTTCATGGTTATTGATAAATTCTCTAATGACACCTGGATAGAGAAATAGTTCATAAAGAAGCTATGAATACCCCTAACAATAAAAGAACATAGATAAATATAGGTGCATTAAAATTAGATGTATCTGTTTGACAAAAATGCCTAGTTTTATAAACAAATGTAAAAAACGAGCTGGAATTTGGTAGAAGGTATTTACAATGGTTATGTGTTGAATCACATCCTCTTCAAAAAAAAATGTTTTGAAGCTTTACACCCAAGTACCCCAGTAGGTGGCTTTATTTATAGATAAGGTTGTTCCACACGTAATTAGTTAAGTTCAGCTGAGGTCATCCTGTTGCGGGGTTGGCCTCTGATCCAGCATGACTCGTGTCCGTGTGGGAGAACTTTGAACTCAGACACAGAAACACGGGGAGAAGGCCTCGTGGAGACAAGGCTGAGACGGGCGATTCTGCCCCAAGCCACAGGAAGCCGGGAGCCACCGGGAGCTGGAAGAGGCAGAAAGGGACCTCCGCTAGAGACAGTGACGGGAGCACGGTCCTGTAGCTGCCATGGTGGGACCCTGCCAGCCTCCAGAACCCCGAGAACGGTGTCTGCTGTGGTAAACCATCCAGCTCGTGCTGGTTCGTTAGGGACCTAGGAAACTGACACAGCAACAGATGCAACTTCCAAAGGCTCGATGTTCAGAATCTTTGGAAGCCTACAAAGGAATACGAAAAAGACAAACCACCCAAATGGAAAATAAGCAAAGGCTATATATACATTGGGACGTTGCAGAAGAGGAGATAATAGTTATTAAGATCTTAGGAAAACAGCTCGACTTCCGTAATCACAGGGAATACAAAGCAAAGCTGCAGTGAGGTGTTTCTCCACTGGTGAGTGGGATGCCAGCGTTGGCCAGGGTACGAGGAGACGGGGACGAAACGGTGCTGATGCGATTGTGTGTCAGCTTCCTGCGTCCGCTGTAAGAAGTTCCTACAAACCTAGTGGCTTAAAACAGCACGGATTTTTTTATGGGAGAGTTATGGAGATCGAACGTCTGAAACGGGCCTCACTAGGTGGAGACTGAGTCAGCAGCGGGGCTGCTGCCTTCCGGAGGCCCCAGGGGGCATCTGCTCTCTCGGTTTTCCAGCTTCCGGAAGCCACCTGCGTGCTTTGGCTGCTGCCACCTTCCTCCACCTTCCGAGCCGGCGTGGCCAGTTGTGTCTCTGTCGCATTGCATCGCTCTGCCACGCACTGTCCCGCCTCCCTCGTCCATATTCACAGGACTTGGGGACACATGGCTAATTTCCTTATTTTAAAGTCAGCTGATGAGCAAGCTTCATTCTCCTCAGCCATGTAGAATAAACAGTCACAGGGTTTGGGGCCCGGGACGTGGACACCTCCGGGAAGCCGTTATTCTGCCTATCATGGCGTGTCAATAACTCATTAAAAAAATGTCCCAAGACAAACGCATCCAATGTGTTTAAGATGGTTTAATCCACATGAAACTAGGGAGGTGAATGCACGGACATCTTTGATATTTTCTCTTTCCTTTTCTGCTTAAAATAGTTCATAATTAAAAAATAAGAAAACTTTTAAAAGTAATATATAGCTCGAAAAAATAAATTAATCTGCAAATACTACATGATCATCACAGACCTTGGAAAAATACAGAAAATTTGATCAAGGAAACGCATACGCACACGTATAAACCAACAGCTTTGTTGTCTGCTATTTGTGTAACAAAACTGAGATGACACAGCACACGGCAAGCGCACTTTGAACTTACTGTTGCATTATAAACGTAATTACATTAAAACATTAGGATGTTGTTGACAGCGTGGCTGAGAATGACTATTTAGGGCTCCGTTGAACGGAAATAATGACAGTCTCCCCAGCTGTGGGCTGCAAGTTATCTCTCACTTTCCACTGTTACGAATGATGCCGGCACAGACAGCCACGTGTAACCTGCCCACACCTTGACCCTTCCCCCAGGTGAGATGAACAGAGGTTGGGTTATGAGAGTCAGAGGTAAGAGTCTTTCAGAGTCGCCTCCCTGCTGTCCAGGAAGGGTTTATTTACACCGAGACTGCCCCTCATGCCACCGCGTCTTGAACACTGTCTGACCCGTCACACAAGCGTCGCCGTGCGTGCCACCGGTCGACTGCCGGGCGCGTTTTGCTGCCACAGGTTAGAGATTCCCCGTGCGCGAGGGGCACGTACAATGACCCAGCGTTAACGAGAACGCCTCTAATCCTAACCTTGCCTGCCCACTGATGCTGGAGACGGGTCAGGTCACACAACCCTCTAGTGCATGGTTCGCCTTGACCATTGCTGTGCTTGTCCCAAACCACACTCCGCGGGACAGGGCAAGACAATTTGTATCACGTTAGAAATGATGATAATGAGGACGATGACGCTGATTTGCATCTGTGTGTGAGTATTCTCATCGCATCCTCTGTTTCATTCTGAGGTTGGGGTAGCCAGTGGGCAGCGACGGGCTGGACTTTAGAGTCTGTGCCACTGGCTGCCCCACTGTCTGGTCGGCCCCCCACATGAGCCCAGTGCGCCCCGATGCCTGATTCCCCACACACAGGCCCAGCGCGCCCCGATGTCCGGTTCCCCCCACACACAGGCCCAGTGCGCCCCCCACACGGGCCCAGAGTGCCCCGAGGCCCCCCTAACACAGAGACCGCGCCCTCGCCTGTCACCGGCCGTCAGTGTGTCCCTCTCGGCTGCGCTCGGCTCCGCGTCCGCGCGTGGGACTGAGCGGCTGACGGCAGGTTCTGGAGAGCAGAGCCCGAGAGCGCAGGGGGTTTGGCGTCCCACGTGGCCGCGGGAGCAGTGACCGCAACAGCATGGCTTCCAACAGCTCACGGGACCATCTGGTGGTCCCGAGGGTCGGAATCCAGTTTCAGCACAGGGCAGGCGTGGCGGGGCCCGGCCCCCCGGGGGGCTCCGGGAGAGAGTCCTCCCCTCCCTTTGTCAGCTTCCAGAAGCTTCTGGGCCTGCCCGCCCCGTCTGTCCAAGCTCTGCATCTCCTCCTCTTCCTCCCACCCCACTGCCTCCCTCGTCCGCCCAGACGCACCTTGTGATGAGAGGGGGCCAGCGGGGGCCCCTGGGATAACCCCATCTCAGCATCCTTCACCCACCACTTCTGTGCAGCCCCTTCCTTTCCTCCAGGTAAGAGAGTGGGATTTAGGGACAGGTGTACACACGTGTGGGGGACATCGTTCTGTCCATGAAAAAGACACGGAAAATAGGGAGATACTCAGGTGGGGGAGGGGGGCATCGCCTAGAAACGAAGGAGAAGTGCCCCACCCCCACCCCGGGGCTGGAGGAGCAGCTGGGTGTCAGCTGTCAGCCTCCCCTCCCCCCCAGCCTCCTGTTCCTGGGCCTTGTTAATGTCTTTTGTGTTTTTTGTTCAGAAGTTTGAATTCTCTGACACACACACTCACACTCACACACACTCACACACTCACACACTCACACACACTCACACACACACTCACACACACACTCACACTCACACACACTCACACTCACACACACTCACTCACACACACTCACACTCACACACACACACACTCACACACACTCACACACGCTCACACACACACACACACTCACTCACACACACACTCACACTCACTCACACACACACACTCACACTCACACTCACTGAAGAGCATGCGATTTCTCTTTTTGCTTCTTTTCAGGCTGGCGTTTATCGGAGCTGATGGAGGGAACTGGACGGGCGCACCCCAGAGTAACCGACGTGTCACTTCAAATACTGAACGTCCATTTAGAAAAAAAATGCACCGCATGCCGGGTCTCACCACAGCACGCGAGGTCCCGGCCCCCGCACCCTGGGGTCTCAGGCAGAGCGAACCCCCAGGCCTGGCCTCGGAGGGCCAGGCCTGCTACTTCACTGCAGACACGGCGAGTCCCAGGGAGCCAGGCCATGAAGCAACGGGACAATGCTGTCACCAAGGGGAGGTGACAGCGGCCAGCGGGCCCTGGGGAGGGGGCCGCCTCCGAGGCCTGTCACAGAGCAGACACCCACGCGGAGGCCTTGCGGGGGCACGAGGTTGGGGTGACTTCGATGATCGGGAATTCTGCAAATATCGGTCGCTGTTTTCCCGTTAAAATCTGGTTTTAAGCGTGTTGGGTAACTGCAGTGGCAGAGAACACGACACGAGCCTCCTGTTTTTTGATTTAGAGAAAATGCGATTTAAGCGACACTGCAGTCTGCTCCCCGGTCACTGAAGCAATCCGTGCTTTCCTAAAACTTTCTATTCCGGCACGTGGCCGTCTGGGGGGCACGCCGGCTCCCGGGTTCCGGGCTGGAGTCTGCTGGACGCCGGGCTCGCGCCCGAACCCTCGGCGGCCGGCCCTGACTTGGCTTTCACGGTGCCTGAAGCAGGTTTGCGGTGAGAAGCCCGGTTCTCTCACCTGCCCGGCTGGACGCTCATCCAAGGTGGTCTTCCCACCGCTGGCCTGTCGCCCGCATTCCCAGAGCCAACCTGGGCGCAGAGGTGCGCCCGGAGCTCGGCGGGCGGGAACGGGGGGACGCGGGCGGCCCCGGCAGGACAAAGCTGAGGCCGGACGGCGGGGAGAAGACCCGGCCGGCGGCTGTCACCGCAGTGAGCTATCCTGTGGCCTCAGCAGGTGATGGCAGCCCCGGGGATCACTCACAGTGACGGTGTCCAGGACGCGACTCGGGGTGCCCGGTGTGGCTGGCTGGCCACAGCCTGGGGACACCGAAGGCCCGCTCGTGCTGGCCGGGACCCCTCCTGGTCTTACGAACCGCGCCCCGGGGATGCAGGCGACTCGGGCCTCGCTGTGGCTGCCGGCGGCCGTGGGCCACCTGTCCAACACTCTGTCGTGGCCGGGCTGACCGCGTCCGTGGTTCGTGAGGAAGCCGGGCCTGGCTCTCAGATGGGTGTGGTTTCCCGCTCAGACGGGTAATTAACGGATAAATACGGAAAGGAGGCTGCTGGGGCCCTCGGCCCGGGAGAATGTCCGTAGAATGACAGGCTCTCCGAGGAGACGGGGACCCCTCCGTCGGCGAGTGGGGCGCGGGGTCTCTCTGTGCCCACGCGCGGCGTGTCACCACGAGGAGGCCCAGCTCGGTGTGTCCGTAGCAAGAAAGGCAAGTTAAGTCTGCAGCCGGGGCTCAGCAGTGATGAGAAAAGTTACTGGTCACTGTGATGTGTGGCCCAAGGGTGGAGCTTACGAACTGGGGACGCTGGTGGCATGTCCTTCATTCTCCATCTGCCACATGGCCCCGTGAAGCTGCTGGGCTGCCATCCATGGGCACCGTTCGCAGACGGACGGGGGCCCAAGGTCAGAGCAGCCAGCCACGCCCACCCCCCCCCCC
>PVKZ01008504.1:0-15516 GCA_004027375.1 Macroglossus sobrinus
ACTACTCACTCTCATGGTTTACTTCTCAATATTCCCCAAAACAGAAACAAAACTATGGGAAGTGAACACAGTGTAAGCATATATATGCCTTACTGTTAATGGGTATGGCTGGAACTTATTGGATTTCATTAACCAATGTCACCATAAAATAATTAATTAATTAATTTAAAAAAACATACACACAAATATCTAAATTTGTCTAATGTTAACAGTTATACATAAATTAAGTAAACAGTAGCACTTATAGGTAGCAGGTTTGAAACTGAAACTTCCCCTTTAATATATGAGAACAAAAGACACAGCCTCCATGGTGTGGAAGCAAGAGCAAGATGCTCAAACACAACTGTATCAGAAGATAGGTTTAGAATAAATGTTCGTTTATACATTTACCATAATTCAGATGGGAATAGAGTCCCTGGAGTTAATCTTCTCATTAAAATGATACAGCGAACATATTATTTAAAGTTCTTCTGTGTTTCTTGAGAGATTTAGGAAAATCTCAAGAATTTAATTACTCTCTTAAGGCATCCAATTTCTTAAATGTTACAATGAACAGAGGAAAATATAGGGAAGGAATGGGGGAAAAAACCCAGAGAATATATGACCTCTGAAAAAATGCAAGAGAATTGATAATAATGGCAGTTCAATGCGTTAGCAATGGAAGCTTTTCAGGATATGTTATCTAGGCCTAGTTTTCAGCAACACACACACACACAACCAAAACCCATACCTCAGCGGGATTTAAAATAGTAGAACAAAACCAGGTAAAAAGCAATTCCATTCTATTTTTTAACTTGAATTATGAGAATGGCATTGAAGAAAATTAAAGCTAGTGCTACTTTAAAATTTCTGGTCAAGATGGCATAATCTCAGAATCACATTAAAATTACCACCAAACTGCAGAACAACCATCATTGGGAGTCACCTGAAGTTTGGCTAAACAGAAGTCCTGCAATGGGGGACACATGTAAAAGGCCGCCTTCAGACTGTGATTTCTATGGAATGAACATTCTCGATCCCTGTGATTTACGACCTTGTCTGTATTACCTAAGAATCTGGGCTACGGACACATCAGTTTTCATCCCATTAGCCTGCATTTGTAGGAGGTGACAAATTGGGCTGAATCTGTAAAGAGATAACTGCAAGCTGGGACATCTTCATTTTCAAGAAACTCAGGATCTGAGTTTTCTCCATATGCAGACGTCATGTCAGCAGGAAGGAGAAAATAAAGAGGAGGAAATGACAGAGGGGGAAAGAACTGTGTCTCAGGTTTAGAGAAATCGTCACATGTCACATTGGCCATTTTTTTTTTTTTTTGTCTAGGCTATCTACAAAGGAAGCTGTAAAGTGAAGTCTTTATTCTGAGTAGCCATAAGTTCAGTTAAAATTTTAGGGTTCTATTTCTTTGAGAATATAAAGGAGTAGGTTTGGGAAAAAACTATCAGTCTTTGACATGGGATATCATTGTAGATAGATGATAGATCTTAAAGAACACGTTAATAATAACTTTTATTTACTAACACAGTGTCTCTACTTTAAAGGCTTGAAGAAGCCTCTAAAGTTATAGTCATGATCTCATTATAGACATGAGATCATGTCTATAATGAAACTAGATTATTTCTTAGGCTCAAAAAACAAAAAAAAAAAGAAAAACTACTGCTTCTTTGAAGGCTCCCATGAACTATACTGCCCATCTCCTGAATGTTTATTTCTCCATCTAGCATGTGTTTGCTGATAGACAATTTGGGGGATTTTGTTTTTATCTTAAAATAAATTATAAGGAATTCTAATAGCAATATTTCACAGTGTTCCCATATATCTGTGTATATATGTGTATGTATATACATATACATATATTTATACAGACATATATACATATATGTGTATATACATATTTTATATATATACATATATATGTGAAAGATTCTTTACTCCTTATTCTAAAAACTATTAAATTTTTCCTTTCTAAATGCAAATTTTCTAAATAATTTCTAAATTAACAGCTATTTGGGCAAGTGGTAGAAGTAGAGACTAGGTGACATTCTAAACGAAAATGTTTGATGCTGTCATGCATACACTTCTGACAGGTGTATAAAAATGGTGTGGGCACTTTGGGAACTGTTTGACAGTGAGCTGAATATGTATCTGACTTATGTCCCAGGACTCACAATTAGAAATGAGTATATATGTCCACAAACATATATGAACAAAAATGCTCTTTTATTCTTTTTCTAGACTTTATGTGCTGGCTAGGTACTTCTCTAATTTCCAATACAAGTGGTTATTGTGAATATTCCCATCATGCACCCAAAATCAATCATAGGTGTGGTAATGCTGGCTATCTTATCATTAACATTAATTATAATGTGGCTGTAGGTATTTAAATTCTACAAATACTTTGCTGAGTTTTTATTATTATGAGATTTCAAAATTTATAAATATTTCAAAGCATTTTTTATAATTATGTTTCCTCTGTTAGACCAATTTAAACTACACTCTTTTCCTAAAATAAGCCCCTCGTTTCAGAATTTTGGCTTCTCTGGTATAAGATATACTAACCTATAATTACCTCTTTATGTAACATCCTTTTCAGGTTTTAATATCTATATTTTAGTGGCCCCACAAAATTAGAAATTTTTTTCTTTCCTCTCTGAAAGAATCTTAGAATAATGTTCTTTATTTTCTGTATATCAAGAACACATCACCAGGAAAACAGATGAATCTGGAGTTTTCCTTTAGAATATGTTTTATCATTATAAATTCAATATTTTAAACATATTTAGAATTATTTAGATATTTTAATTATTTTTACTTGTTTTGGTAACTCTTATTTCTCAAGAAACTTTATTTTCTCTAAGATCTCATCTTATGAACTTTTTAATTGCTGTAGAGCCTCTAATGATATTGTCTTTTTCATTTACAGTATTTCATTTACAGTATTTACAGTATTACTGTGATTTTTCTTGATGATCTTTGCTAAAATTTTATCATTTTTGTTATTCTTTTAAAAGAATGATAGTTGATTTTCTTTCATTATGTAATTTCTATTTTATTATTATGTTCTATTTTTATTTAGTTTCTACTTACTTTTTTCCATTTGTTTTACTTCCAAAATATTGTAAAGTTTGCATTGTCATCTTTTAAAATGTAGATTATTTATGAGTGTGTTGAATTATTTCCAACCATGTGAAAATTGATTAGTTGGCTTTTTGTCATTCACTTAAAGTTAAACTCCATTATGATCAGAGAATACCCTCTATATGATTTCAATTATTTGAAATTGTTTTATGACACACATATAATCAATTTTCAAATATACCATGTGTATTTTAGAGAATAATTAGTTTGTAGTTTCATAGTGTTCAATGTATTTCTACCAGGTCAGTTAAATTGATCATGCTGTAATTTTATTTTGATTGACTATTATCTGTCAATTACTCAGAGAGTTATTTTAAAATTTTCAGCAATATCTGTGAAATTTATTTCACTTTCATCAGCTTCCTGGTAAGTATTTTGAAGGAAATTATTAGGTAAATATAAATTTAAGATTCTTTTTTTTACCACATAAAATACTTTTTTTAAATAATAATAATTTCCCCTTCAAGTTTGCTTTTTCAGGTATAAATATAGTGACACCAGCTTCCTCTATCTATGTTTGCATGGTATAAAATTTTCCATCTTTTTTACTTTTAATTTGTCTGTGTTCTTGTATTTCTTGTCAAAAGCATATATTTGCTTCTTTTTGAAAGTCCACTCTAGCGGCTCTCAAATTAGGCAATTTTGTACCCCCACCTCCCAAGGCGTATTTTACAATGCCTAGATACGTTTTTGGTTGTCCTAGTGTTAACATACAATGAACAGGACGACCTCCACAACAGAAAATCATCTAGCCTAAATGGGCACTAGCTAAGGTTTAAAAACCCTAATTTAGTTTGACAATCTTCATTTTTGTATGTAAATATTAGCATAGCTCATTCTGCATGGAGCATCTCACTACCAGATTTGTGTTTTCCCTTCTGAATTTCATTTCCTCATTGAGTACTAATAAATTAATCAAGACTTTACACTAAATTTTATCTAATTTATTGGAGTCTTTTATCTAGGTATTTTGAAATCTAATTTTGGTGGCAAGAGAAATTGTAATATATCTTTTCCTTATCAAAAACTTTTCAAAATCAATACCTTACCACATGTAACACTAGAAGAAACTTTTATCTCTTTTTGCCAGTTATGTTACTTTTGTTCTAGTGTTTGCTTTCCCATATGATCTTATTTCCTTAGAAAATCATTTTTGGTATGACTATAATCAGTAAATATTCTTTTTAAAAATTTATTTTTAATTATAGTTGACATACAGCATTATATTTGTGTCAAGTGTACTTTATAGTGATTTGACATTTATATACCTTACAAAGTGATTTCCACAAGTCTAGTAACTGTCACTGTGTATAATTATTATAATATTATATACTCTATACATCTTTGTGACAATTATAACTTAAAGTTTGTACTTCATAATCAGACAGTATTCTTTAAAATTGTTTGTATATTTACACTTGTGGATGCTTTTCTTCATTATGTTCTGTATTTACATTGGGATAGTTTGTTTTTGCTTAAAACTTTTTTATTGTGTCTTATTATATAACCTGAAAGATTCTTCCAGCTTTTTAAAAAAAATAATGCCTTTATTTTTCTGCCTATTTTTGAAGAATATTTTTCCCTGAGGATAGAATATTACATATTTATATTTTTTCTTGCATATTTTAAAAATGTCAACACATTTGCCCTACATTTTATAATTTCTTTGAAAAGTTGACCTGAAATCTTAACTGTTGTTCCATTGACCATAAAGTGTCAGGAGCCGTTCTTATCAAGGCTCTCATAACTGAGATCTAGGCAACTTCGCCCTGGGACAGAATCTGCCTCGCCCTGTGCTATTTGATAGGATAGACAGCATTAAGTCAGTTGCCTTGACTTGCCCTGGGCCCCTTGAGCCATTTGCTTAAACTAATCTGACCTTGCAGCCCCCTCCTCTCCCGGGACCCTTCTGCATTTTTGGGTCATATAAGGAAATGGAATGTTCTGCGGTTCGATATCCAAGGCAACCGGGCTTATGCAAATCCTCCCCTTTATATACTCTACCCCTACCGACAATAAACGAGGCTTGATCAGAACTTTGTCTTACCTCCATTTCTTTGTGTCTCCTGTCCTACTTTCATCCTCCACAGGTTCCTCCTCACCCTGCGTTGTTTTGCCCTGTGGGTCAGGGCAATAAAGTACCTATGTATGGGTTTCTCTGTACTTTTAACTTGGGATATTCTTCCCTTTTTAAATATTTGTTGAAAACATCACTTTTGGAAAAAATATTTATTTTATCTTAAAATACTTATTTTATCTATACTCTCCTTTTCTTCTAGAACATTAATTACATGTATTTTATATCATTTGATTGGGTCACACATGTCTCCTATGCTCTGCTTTATCTTCTAAGTTTTTCCCTCTGTGTTGCAATTAGATAATTTATATTAGAGTTGTTTGAATTTATCAGTCCTGTCTTATGCTTTATCTGATAAGCTTTAAATTCTTCCAGTAAGTTCTTATTTTTAACTTTTGTGGAATTTTTTTTTTCATTTCAGAATACCATTTGTTTCTTTTTTTTTTTAAAGGTATAATTGACGTACAAAATACTGCACATATTTAATACAGAAAGTGAATGTATTTGGACAAGTGCATGCACCCATGAAACCATAACCACAATTAAGTTTAAAGACATATTAATCACCTCTAAAAATTTTCTCATGTGTATTTATTTTGTTTTGTTTTATTTTATTAAATTTACTGGGGTGACATTGGTTAATAAAATTATGTAGATTTCAAATGTGCAATTGAATAATACATCGTATCTACATGGCATTGTGTGTTTCTCACCATAAGCCGAGTCTTCTGTCACCATATATTTGTTCCTTTTTACTCTTTTCCACCTACCCCCATGCCTTTTTTTTTTCTGGTAACCCCTATACTATTATCAGTGTTTATGAGTTTTCATTTATCTTATTTCTTCATTTGTTGCTTTCAGTTTTATATTCCACGTATGAGTGAAATCATACAGTTCTCCACTTCTATCTGCCTTTTTTCACTTAGCATGATACTCTCAAGATCCATTCATGTTGTCGCAAAAGGTAGTATTTCATCTTCTCCTGTGGCTAACATTCCGTTGTGTTGTCAGAATAGTTAACATGAGATCTTACCTTTTAACAAATGTTTAAGTACACAAAAGAGTATTGCCAACTACAAACAGTATGTTATATAGCAGATCTCTAGAACTTATTCATCTTGCAGAACTAAAACTTTACACCCATTGAACAACTTCCCATTTCTCTTTCTCTCCCAGAGAGACAGCTGCACACTCATGTCCACCCTAGTATTATTCACAGTAGCCAAGATATAAAAACAACCTAAATGCCCATCATCTAATGAATGAATAAAGAAAATGTGGTATATTCAGAGAGGAAAACATTATTCAACCTTAAAAAAGAGAGAAATCCTGCAACTTGTGATACAAGTCAATCTGGAGGATATTATGCAAGTGAAATAAGCAAGTCATAAAAAAGACAAATACTATAGGATTTCATTTATAAGATTTTCTAAAATAGCAAACTCATAGAAGCAGAGGATAGAATGTTCTTGTTTAAATGTGTTAATTCTGTCTTGATATATTTCACCTTAACCAAGTTTTCTAATTTTTTAACTATTTCATTCAAAATGTAAAATTCAGTATTTTGGGGGTATTTTTCATGCTCCAGCATATAACTCTTCTATGGTACTGTTTATATTTTGTGTTTCTTAATTATTTTTAATACATTCTGGCTATTTACATGTAATAAAACCTTCATAGTAACTGGAGATGAAATTACTTTCTACAGGGGAGGGTTTCACTTTTCTGAACAGGCATAAAGAATGAGACTGATTATGTGAATTTAATTATTAATTGGACTTCTACTTTTTAAGTATTGCCCCTGTTTCAGGAGTATACATTTCCCAAAAAGTTAATTGAGAGCTGGGACTCTTCCTCCAGCCCTTAAAACTCTAGAAAACACAATTTTAATTCTTTAAATTTAGCCTCTGACTCTACACCTCTTCAAATTGCAGCAAATATCTTCAGGGAGCTGGTGGCCTTGCGTCTAATGCAGGCTTCTACATCCGGGTGGACATTATTAACCAAACACCTAGAGACTGAGAAAGATTGCACTCTGTTTTTTTTTTTTTTAGTTCATTCTGAATATCTAGCATCAGTGATTAACTTCTAGTGCTGAGGAATAAAAATTCTAGCCCTTCTGTGCTTGATTTAAAGCAGGATCAACATCTGGCAAGTGTCTTGGAAAGAAAACCTACGTTATATTTATTCTGGCTGCTCTCTGTGGCAGGACTGTGTGTCTTCTAAGCACAGCAAGAGTTGGAGAGATTTCAACCTGCCCTTGTGGCCCAGATCAGCTTCTTTCACTCTCCACCTTACACCTCTTTCAACTTATTGAAGGGGAAAACAGTGATGTTTAAACTTTTATATAATCCAGTTCATCTTCTCAGTTTATATAACTGGTTACAGCTCCACCATTTTCTCTTTCCTCAGAACAGTCACAAGGCACAAGTTCAGAATCAGTAGCTCCTTGTTTTGATAGATCACAATCATTAATATTTGTATTGTTGGGATACCTCTAAATGTTTCTTTACTTTTCATAAGTTCTCAACTTAAGACTGTCCATCTATCTATAACCTATTATCTATCTATCTATCTATCTATCGATCTATCTTTCTATCTATCATCTATCTAATCTATCATCTATCTATCATCTATCATGTATTTATCTACTTATCATCTTCATCATCAATCTACCATCTATCATTTATCTATTATTCATTATCTGTCTGTTCTTATATCTCTTATTTGGTCTCCAGGTCTGCTCAGACTCAGATATGGCTGAAGCTCTCAAAGGAAATAGTACCATGTGTGGTGTAGCGAGCAAAGTATCTGTCAAAAGTTCTACTGTTCCTCTGAAAGCTTGCAGAGTCTTCCATGTGTCAAGTCTGCATTTTCAAGGGTGCCCCGAATGAGTGAGATAAAGTCAGCTCACCTTTTTATGTCTACATCTATCTGAGTCCTAAACAACTCCAGTTCTGAATTCTTTAATAACCACTCGGTTTTATCAACATATAAAGTCTATATCTTGCCTTGTTTTTATTGTTACTTTTGAAAAATGTTATTTTAATAACAAACTACTCTTTTCACCAAGAAGTAAGAGTGTTCTATTATTTTATAAGTACTTTTACTTGTGTTTTTCTAAATCTTAATTTTGAAACATTTTAAACTTACAGAAGAGATTCAAACATAATACAAATTTGCAAGAATGGTTAACTATTGTTTCAGTTTTGAATTGCATAAAAGTATCATATCTGTGATACGATTTAAAAAAAATTATCTATTTTCAGGTCAATGTTCTGTCAACAAAACCATAAACGATATTGAGTCAAGTTGAGGTTCTCTTCCAACATATTAACCTTTTTGCTGCATCTTTCACATCCTTATTTCTGAGGCTGTAGATCAGTGGGTTTAGCATGGGGATCACCAAAGTATAAAACACAGCAGAGACCTTCTCCTGTTCCAAGGAATACTGAGAGCTTGGTTGAATGTAACTAAAGGTCACAGACCCATAGAATAAGGTCACAGCAGTCAAGTGGGAGGCACAAGTGGAGAAGGCTTTGTGCCTCCCTTCGGCTGAACGAATTCTCTGGATGGCAATGATGATGCGGATGTAAGAAACCATGATGATAATGAAAGTGAACATTGCAATGACACCAGAAAATATCAAAATCAGCATCTCATTATTATAAACATCAGAGCAAGAGAGCCTCAGAAGAGGGGGAAAGTCACAGAAATAATGATTCACAATGTTAGGACCACAGAAGTCTAGTTTGAGCAAACCTATTGTGTGTGTCAGAGAATTGATGAGGCCACCCACGTAAGATGCAAGGACCATTTGGATACAAACCCTTTGGGTCATAATGACTGCATACAACAAGGGATTGGCTATTGCCACATAGCGATCATATGCCATCATAGACAGGAGGATGCCCTCTGTGGTTACATAAACTGAAAAAAAGAAACCCTGTAAAACACAGCCAGAAAAAGTGCTGGACTTGTGTTTTGATAGGAAATTGACCAGCATCTTAGGAGCAAAGACAGTAGAGTAGCAGATATCACAAAAAGAGAGGTTGCTAAGAAAGAAGTACATTGGAGTATGAAGTTGAGCATTTAACCAGATCAGAGTGATCATTCCCCAATTACCTACCATAGTGATCAAATAAATAAAGGTAAAAAGCAGAAAGAGAGGGATCTGCAAATTTGGATTTTCCGTTAAACCTACCAGAATGAATTCCTTCACACCTGTATGATTCCAGCCTGCCATGCATTCAGGTTTGTTCAGCTCTTTAGTTGTAGAACAAGATGATATTCTTCAGATGAAATAGTATGATTTTCTCCATGATCTGGTATCCATAATAGCAAAGACCAATGAACTTTACTCTGTAGTTAGATGAAGAAAAGAAATTAACTTCATCAGTGGACCTTATGTGTACTAGAAAATCCACCTGAAGTGATCCAACTTATTGAGACTAGAAATTATTTTATTCCCTGCTTCTCATTTTCCACATTCAGAAAATTAGAGTAAAGAAACCCTCTTAGAGTACAAAACCATTATTAGAACTGTCATTTAAATCCAGATATGCCCCACACTAAACCCCTGACTCATTCTATGACATGTAACTCTTTAGCTTACATGTGATACAAAGTGCAGTACTCTGGCACTCTGTGAAATTATTTTCGTGTCTTGTGGGTAAGTGGTCCCATGTTTTCACTGGCAGTTAACTCATAATGCTCGCTTTCATAGTATGCAATCTCCTTCTATTCTAAATCTCAAACAGAACTGCTTCACCTTCTGCTCAGATTCTCCAATTTGGACAGCAGTGCCTGTTCCCCTGAAGAGCTGAGTCTGGAGAAAGAAGTGAAACAATCTTTTCACTTGCTATTTAATATTTAGGCCAATTACAAAATAGCATGGCAATTTCATTTGAAAACGCTTTCCTTTTGAATTTTTGTATAATTTTACATTCACATCTTTAATTTCATCAGCATTAAAACAAGAACCCCAAAGCACAAATATATACACATATATAGAATTTCTTTTTCTTTTTTAAGATCCTCACTATATTTTAAATCAAAGGCTTTGGGGAGCACATTAATCTAAGTCTAATTTCATCCAAGGAAAGAAAGAATTACTTGTTGAAAGTGACAAGAATGTTTTTTCCTGTCAATAATTGCAATTCATAAAATACAGAATCAGAGTTTCATAACCTGGAAATAAGATCAATTAAAAAAAAAAACTTTGGAAGTGAAGGGACATTTACATGTTTTTTTTAATGAGGAGCTTTCTCTTCTACAAGTCAGTGAAGTGTAATGAGAACATCATCCCTGGTGTGTATTAGAATTGAGAAGACTTGAGTTCCAATATAGCTCTGCCCTTGGCCTGCTGTATATTTCACCATGTATAGCAAATCATTAAAAGAAACAAAAACAACACAGTTTGTGTAATATTCTCATTTATCATTTAGAGAAAATGAAGAAAAAACTGAGTTGCTGCCAGTTAAACTGCTATGAGATTTCATGTGGTAGACGTGAACCGATATGATATTAATGAACAAGATTCAACACCAGGATCCAGAAAAAACAGGTGTGATTAAAACATTTGGCAATAAGATTTCCAGTAACAATTTTATCTATTGTACTCAAAATATAAAAATATAAATGGAGAAAAGTGTTACTGAGGATCAAAATATGACTTTTTCCCATGATATTAGAATTACAGTGAGAATACAGATTCATTCTGTCACTAAATTCAGCGCTTTCAATATTACTCAGTGTCATCTTCCTAATTAAGATACTGCTTTAGAATATTAATAAGTGTGAATATTTTCTTAGAAAAAATCTGGAAATAACAGTTTTATAACCTAATGGTATGCTCAAATGCAATTTTCCAACTTTAAGATTAATGTCGGGATAAAAATGAAATATTTGTTTAAAACATATGAAATTCTTTCACAGTAATTTATTTTGGATTTATGACTCCAAAGGGATGTTGGAAAATACATAACCACTAGTGAGGAAAGATATAGTTACTGATAAGGATATCGTTGAGAAAAAAAACATAAAGAAAAATCATATCATTAGAGTGAAAAAATGAATTCAGCTAAATGCCTATTAAAAAGCTAATGATTTTTAAATTTGTGACCTTGCCATACTGTAGGTCTATAGTTGTTAACCAGAATTGAACTGTCTACCTATGTGCTTTTGTCGAGATTTGCCCACAGAATATAATTATGTGGACACAATATTTATAGCTGAATTTATTATAAATTATTATAAATAAATATTATATGTAATTTCTTGTTTATAGTATTGCTTATCTTATTAAAGAATATTATATATGAAAAATGTATAACTGATTAATTGTTATGTGAAATATTATGTTATACATATAAATTCACAAGCATGTAAGTATACTTAAGCTTTAAAATACTGTATGCTGCATGGTTTATAAATAAAATGTTTACGATACAAAAGCAAAATATAAAATAACACACCAAAAAACTTAACGATAATTACAGATTAAAAATGTAAAAACCCACTATCCACAACAACCACCTTGACATACTGAAAGACCCAAAACTATTTAGCTTAGATAGTCTACTCTGAAAACAATATATTCTGATTTGAAGACTACTATATTCAAGAACACTAGAGTTGTAGTGGGAAGAGTAGCAGCTTGTTGTAGCAAAAACAGTCAAGCTCTGGGAAACAAGTATGTGTGTATATGCCCAGGTTTGTTACAGACAGACTCAAGGAAAATAGAAAATCATTCTTATTGGAAAATCATTATTATTGGAAAAATAAAATAAAATTAATGTAAAGAATTTTAAAAACTGTTATATAAGATTGAGAAGAAATGATCTTCTTTGTCGTATACTTTAAATACATTACAATTCTCAGCTACCCCATTCTCTATTTTCCAGAGAATCTATAAAATTTTCTGTAAATATGCAAGTAGCTTAAGTTTCTTTATGAACCAAATATTAAGTGCCATAAAAATACACACAGTCTCTCTCACACCCAAATATTAAGTACAGATGTTGGGTAAATATTGCTTTTCTCACAAAATAAGAACTTTTGAAAGAAAAATAGGCTGTTTGGGAAAAGTACTGAAATCATACAGTTGGTAACAAATCCTTTTAGTGTGAAATAACAGAAAATATCCAAAGCTTTAATAAACCTGCATTACCACTTCTTAAACATACTCACAACTAAGCCAAGTTCAGAGTAAGCAGAGTATCTAGAGAAGACCAAGTTTTCATGAGTCTTAAAAGGACTTGTCTCAGAATAGTTTTTATGTTTTCTTTTCTTCTGGGAACAAAACTGTAGCTCATTGAGTAGAAGTGAATCTCACATGTACACAGGTTGGTAATTAGCATCTTTTCTGGTCTCTTGAGACTGGAACTAATCAGAGCATCAGGTCCCCTCAAGAGCTGTTTAGTAGATCCTTCTGCTTTCCCTTTGAAATGGTGTTCCAGTCACATATATGCTCTTCGGACTAGTGTTCAAAGGTTCTAATGGTGCAATAACTGAAGTTGCCTTCTTCCTTTAAAATAGAAACATGCATATGTGTTCTATGTACCTAACTGATTCATAATAAAATTGATATAATTAATGCATGACATCATACTCCAAAATTTTTAATAGCCATTACATGAAAGTTTTATGAGAGATTATACATACACAAACACACACAAAATTAGTTGAACTATATGCACTCCTTTGGACTTATTTATGTTAAAATCTATGTCTCTCTTCTCTATAATAATTCAATAGGCATCCTCAAAATGTGAACACTGTGATTATTTTGCATAATTTCACATAGGTTTATTAGCTTTTTACACAATTTTGTAGTTAGCTCTCTTCAATCATACAAATAATATAGAAATTATTTACATGTTTGGAAAAGGTAGAAGATAGTTTTGTTAAGTTCTGTTGTTAATCTGTTAGCCTGTCTGAAATATTTTAGCATAAATATAGAGTAAGTTATAATATATGCAGAGAAATAAAATAATGAAATCTTGTGTTAATCCAAACATAAGCATGCCGTTAGATACAGGATGAAAAATATTACCATGTTGTAAGAGAATAAACTTAGAATTGATACTAAAGTGTAGTTATAAATTATGGCATGTCTTCACCATATGTAATAGTGTTTGCAGCTGAGTAAAAGAAAGTTGGATTCCCAATCAATACTCACTTCCAATCTCTATCTTTATACTTTCAGTGTGACAAATACTGTCTCATGTGTCAAGAATTTTTTTCCTCTAAGAAAAAATATTTATGAATATATTCCTTTGGAGATAAATATTTATTATATCTTTGAATATTATCTACACATGATTTTGTCTGATGTCATTAGAAAAATTGGCATTTTCAACTTATGTCATAAAATTAATTGGCCCCAAACCTCTGATTCTCAATTTAAGAGCAACAAAGTTGCAGAGTTGTCACATAGACTTCCTTATGACTTTAATTAAATGCAGATATTTCTACAGAGGAAACACCAGTTTTGGTTTTTATGTTTGTGTTTTGTGTTATTTTTATGACACATTACATGTGTAATTAATGGATGAATAAATAGATGGATGGACTGATGAATGGATGGACTAATGGATGGATGGAAGGTTGGATGGAGCGATAGATAAATATAATGATAAGTGAGAAAATTTAGTTTTCTGTTTGAAATAATATGTGTAGATCCACTGCAGGAATTGTAATTTATAACAAAAATATTTTACAAGCAAATAGCATACAGATAACATCTTTTAATAAGTCAATTGTGAAATAACATATTCCAAACTAAAGATAGAATATACTACTGTTCCAAGAAAAGAGATAAAAGAAATGAAGTCCAACTTTAGATGAGGTGTACCTTTCTACAATTTATTTTTTACAGTTCCTTATATCTTAAAAGGAGAATTAATCTTTTAGGCAAATACATGATAATCATATTTTATAATAACATTCTGTTTGATTTGAATTCCTATCTATCTGTAGCATCTCAGATATTAAAATTAAAATTTTTAATGAGAACAACTATTCTCACAGATAATGAGTCACTTCAGGTTATAAGAACTAGGCAGAGTTCCTAAAATTATATCATCTATGCAATTCACTCCATATGGCCATTATTAATTAGCCAATCAATTGGTATAATGAAAAATATCAAGTACTACTGCAAGATGAGTTATGACAAATGAAAGTTCTTAAAACAAAATGCCTGGTGATAATGATTCTTGATCTTCATAGCTCTACACTGAGACCTGCAGAGCATCTTGGTTGCCTGCATTTCAAGCTTCATTTGGTATCACTGGTACAGAAAAGACCACAGCAAGGAACACAAAGAAAAAAGTAAGTATCTGGAGACCCAGAATCTAATTCTGGTTCTACTACTACAAATCATTTCATCTTTATGTCACTATGTCCTCCTTTATGAAATCATGCCTGTATTTATTATGCGGACTTGTCATCTAAGGCAAGTGAGACTATGGATATTCGACAGCTTCATAATTGCTTAGTAAACTTTTATATTAGTTTAGAGATTATTGATAGAAGTTGTCAATATCTGGCAAGATTTTTTTTTTAGCAAAACATGTTTTATTTTCTAACCAGAAACAACAAATAGCAGACACATAAAAATTAAAAACTACACAAACTCCTAGAAAGTTGGAATGTTTGAACTGTGCAAAATAACCTTTTATCTGGGCCAAAGTAATATCGTATTTCAAATAACTGTTTTCAGAGCTAATAGGACAGCAGAAAGTTAAACATTTCTTAGAATTAGCACCACCACATGTGGCTAAAAATAACTTAGCTTATTTGCAACTATAAAAATTACTTTCTTCTATTTCTGTAATTATTTCCCTTCCCTTTCTCATGAATACCCTTTGCCTTTACCTCATAACTGGAACACTGTCTGGGTTTCTTCCTGAATCAGTGTTTCCCAAACAGCTATTCTTTGACCTCGAATGCTATTGTGTCTCACTTTGCCTCTTTATTTTTAAGGTCAATATAAACATCCCATGACTAAGGAAAAAATGATTAAGGAAAGGGAAGTCCCACATTTGCATATTATTATTTTAATTTTTTCATTCTTAATAAGAAAATTGATTCTAGAAAATGATACATTTTAGGGGAAAATGATAGATTTATTCTTCCTTGATGCAACATACATCTATTTTCTGCAGTGAGTCATAGAAGCATATATAAATATAAACCAGTTTTTGATTATTCAGAAAAGTTTGCTACAAATAAGTTTTAGATATACACCTGATGGATTATTAATACCAACATGCTGTCTTTATCTAGGCTTTAAT
>PVKZ01008505.1:0-15611 GCA_004027375.1 Macroglossus sobrinus
AAAAAAAAAATCATTGCCAATGATAACTCTAGGAGTGTTATGAGTTTCAGTCTTACATTTAAGTAAATACTTCATTTTCAGTTGATTTTTGTGTATGATGTAAAATGGTGATCCAGTTTCATTCTTTTGCATGTCCAATATTCCCAACACCATTTATTGAAGAAACTAACATTTCCCCCACTGTATATTCTTGGTTCCTATGCTGAAAATTAATTGAATAAATATTTATTAGTTTACCTAGGCTTTCTAGTCCATTCTGTTGATTTGTATATCTGTTTTTATGCCAATACCATAATGCTTTGATTATTATAGCTTTGTAGTATAGTTTGAAATTAGGAAATAATGCCTCCAGTTTTGTTCTTGAATTTCAAGATTGCTTTCTAATCTGTATCTTTTGTAGATTTATATAAATTTTAATATTTTTATTTATTTATTTGAAAAATGCCATCAGAATATTTACTGGGTTTGCACAGAACTTATATGTTACTTTGGGTAATATGAACATTTTAACTTCATTCAATTCCTGAGCATGGTGCACATTTCCATTTATTTGAGTCTTTTCAATTTCTTTTATTAATTTCTTATAGTTTCAGTTCATAAACTGAAAATTTATGAACATAAATTTTTTAGCTCCTTGGTTAATCCTATATATTTTATCTTTTTGATACCATTATAAAAGAATTATTTTTTAAATTTCTCTTTCTGATAGTTTTTATATTGTACAGAAATACAACTGATTTTCATATATTGATTTCTGTATCCTGAACTTTTATTGAATTCGTTTATCCTATTTTTTTTTTTGGTGGAGTCATTGTTTTCTATTGTAATATTATGTCATCTGCAAATAAATATAGTTTAGTTTTACCTTTTTTCTTTCTAATTAAGGTGACTTTTATTTCTTTTTTTTTCAGAATTAATTGTTCTGGCTATGATGATCAATGTTGAATACAATTAGAGAGACTAGACATCCATAACTTGTTCCAGATTTTAGAGAAAAGCTTGAGCTTTTCATCATTGAGTATGATGTTAGCTGTGGGTTTGTCATATATAGTCTTCATTATCTTGAAGTATGTTCCCTCAATACCCGCTTTATTGAAATGCTTTACCATAGATTAATGTTGAACTTTGTAAAATGTCTTTTCTGCATCTATTGAGATAACTATGTGATTTTATCCTTTATTTTGTTAATGTGGTGTATCACATTGATTGTTTTGTGAATATTGGATCATCCCTTAAAAATTTTTACTTAATCGTGGTACATGATCTTTTCATTGTATTGTTGAATTATGTTTGCTAATATTTTGTTCAGAATTTTTGCATACAAATTCATCAGAAATATTGGCCTGTAATTTTTTTTATTTTCTGCTGTACTTGTCTAGTTTTGAAATCAGGATAACACTGGCCTTATAAATAAGTTTGGAAATGTTTCTACCTCTTCTTTTTCTTGGAAGACTTTGGTAAAAATTAATATTAATTCTCTTAGTTATATTGATCTTTGCTATTGTCTTTTTAGTCTCTCTTCCCTTTATTTCCACTCTGATCACTGTTATTTCCTTCCTTCTACTAACTTGGGGTTAGTTTGCTTTTGTTTTTCTTTTTCTAGTTTAAGAGGTTAAGTTAGATTGTTTATTTGAGATCTTTCTGATTCTTAATGTAGGCCTTGATCTTATGACCTTCCCCTCTTAGAACTGCTTTTGCTGCAATTCATAAATTTTAGTATATTGTATTTCCATTTTCATTTTTTTTCAAGATTTTATTTTTCTTGATTTCTTCTTTTACTTATTGGTTCTTTAGGAGCATGTTGTTGAATCTCCATGTTTTTGTAATTTTTCCAGTTTTTTGTAATTGATTTTTAATTTCATACCATCATGTCAGAAAAGTGGTTGTTAAGATTTTAGTATTCTTACATTTATTGTTTGTTTTATGGCCTAACATATGATCCATTCTGGAGAAAGTTTATTGTGAGCTTGAGAAGATTGTATATTCTGCTGCTTTGGGATGCACTATTCTGTAAATGTCTATTAATTTCATCTGGTCTAATGTGTCATTTAAGACCAGTGTTTTCTGATTTGTTTATTTTTTTTCTCTAGATAATCTATCCACTGAGGAAAATGGGGTACTTTATTATCCACTACTATTACTGTAGTATTGTGTATTTCTTCCCCTGGGTTTGTTAATATTCACTTTCTATATTTAGTACTTCTATATTGGGTGCATAAATATTTTTAAATGTTATATTCACTTCTTGGATTGACCACTTTAATGCTATATAATGATATTCTTTGTTTTTTTTTATTACATTTTTAAGTCTTTTTTGTTTAATATAATATAGACTATGTTTTATTATTTTTATTTGCTTCTGCATGAAATATCTTTTCCCACATTTTCATTCTTAGGCTGTGAGTGTCCTTAAAGTTGAAGTGAGTCTCTTGTAGGCAGCATATAATTGGGTCTTGCTTTATTAGCTATTCAGCTAGTCTTTGTCTTTTGATTGCAGAATTTAGGGCATTTATATTTAATTATTAATAGGTATGGACTTATTGCCATTTTATTTTTTTTTAGCTGTTTTGTAATTCCTTTGTAACTTTCTTCTTCTTTTTTGCTCTTTTCACTTGTGATTTGATGCCTTTCTGTAGTAGGATAGCTTAGGTTTTGTTTTTGTTTTTGTTTTTTCGTGTACCTACTATAGATTTTTGTCTTATGGTTATCATGGGACTTAATAAAGCATATTTATAAGGGTCTATTTTAAGTTGATAACAACTTAAATTAAACATATTCTGAAGCACTACATTTTACTCCCCCTCCCACCCAAGTTTTTATATTATTGGTGTCACAATTTTTATCTTTTTTGTTGTGTATCCATTAAAAAATTATTGTAGTTATAGTTATTTTCATTTTGTCATTTAAATTTTATACTAGGTTTATAAGTGATTAACATACTACCTTTTCAACTTTAGTTTATCTTGTATTAAACCACATTTAGTTAATATAGAATATTTAATTAAATGTAGAATATATTAAATATAGAATATTTTGTGCTGGGCCCTGAAATATTAACTATGATGAGTCTTCATGAGCTCTTTATATTTTCCAGTGAGATTTATACTTTTGTATATTTTTCTGTACTAATTAGGGCTCATTTAACTTACAGAAATTTATTTAACATTTCATGTAAGATCGGTCTAGTTGTGATAAATTCCTTCGGCTTTTGCTTCTTGTTGACTATTCATATTGTTCTATTGTTTTCTAATTTGTTTCAGCATTAAAAGGTTCCATTTAACTTTGAATATTTTTTTACTTTGTAACTAAGTATTTCTTCTAGTAAAATATAAGATTTTTCTCTCCACTCCTGGAGTTAGAACATACCTAAGTGTTCCCTTTATTCATCGATCTTACCTGGAATTTATTGAAACCTTTTAATTTAAAGAATCGGTCATGTTCCATCTTAATTCTTACCTCTTCTACCTGTTGTTTTATGCTCTTTCTGTAATTTTATTTGCTGTGTGCTTTGAAATTTTTCTTTAATTTGAATTATTTCTAATTTGGGTTTCATTTAGTAACCTAATACAATGAATTTTTTAAATTTTTAATTAAAAAAAAATATTGTGCACATACTTAAATAATGATCTTACTATCTACCTACTTGTATATTCAGGACAACATTTTGTGCCATAACTGAATCATCCTAAGGGCTATTTATTTTGTTTCAACTTATTCTCTCATAGCAGTTCCATCTCACTGTACCGTGAGATTACTCTCTTTTTCATTTTCTTATTTTTGTTTTCTAGGCCCTATGTTGTTTTCCCTTTGCCCGCTCAAAGCCACTCTTAGAATTTAGGTCCAGCCTTGGTGATCCCTAACAAGTGGCATTCTATGAGAAGTCAGAGGGACCAAATGTTCTCCTGTAGGTTGGTGTAATGCCAGTCATAAAGTTCATTGTATTTCTTTCATGCTCATGGATGAAGTTTTTCTATTCTCTGACTTATCTGCAAAGGCTGATGCTATTCTTGCCTTAGTGGTAGAGAGAACTGAGACTATCAGTTATTCCCAGCAGCTACGTAGGATTCCAGGACACCAGAAAATCCTTTCACAGGCATGCTTACAGTTAAGTATTGGCCTTTCTCAGGCCAGGCTGTATTTAAAGAAATAATCTCATTTTGACCCTCATTTTAGTATTTTTCATGCCTGACCCTCACTTCTAGGGAAAGTATTTTTCATTAATGCTCTTTCCAGAATCTTGCAGAGCATGTAGCTGCAATATTCTTTCCAGGTGCTATGTTCATCCCACAGTCACTGATTAAATTGAAGCTGGAAATAAAGTGGAGTAGGGATTTCCTTAGATGTGAACTCATTTTAGTATCCAGATGGAGGTTAATTGTATAGGTGAATAGGAGAAAGAATATCTTCACAATTAAGAGAATGGCATGAACAAAATTTAAAGTGACATGCTTGTGAAGAAGTCTTAGTAAAGATGTCTTTTTTTATCATCTGGTAAAGATATAGAACACAAATATGGAGACTTTTGTAAATCAGGATATAGAGTTTGTTTCACCTAGTTAATAGTGAGAGACTGAAGGTACCGAGAAAGAATTTCCAAGAAAATACATAGATTAAAATTGGAGGAGAAAATTGTAATGAAGAGTTAATAACACTATTTTAGTTAGTAAAATGGGTGAAGATGGAGTGGAAGAAGCTGTTAGTGAGATCGATGTACACATGCTTTTCTATGGCTCCCCATCTGCCTAGAGGTTAGGATTGCCATGTGATTAGTACAGACCAAAGCAATGTGAGAAGAAGGAAAAACTGTCACTTCTGGGAAGGGTAATGTGATGTCTGGCCTACAATCCCTCCATTTCCTTTTCCCAGCCTTCTGACTGATGATGCCACAGTGATCTGAAGTCCTGTGTTCCTGATCCACTGCTTAGAGTAGAACTGTTCAACCCTCAGCACACTCTGGCACGAAGGAGAAATCGTCCTCGGTTATGCTCAGCTCCTAGATTGCGATGTTTGTTGTTCCAGCAAAATCTGTCCTATTCTGAGTAATACAGAGGAGCTCTTCCAGGATCGTAACAGCAGGGATTGAAAACAGAATAGTCTCAAAAAAATAATTCTAAAGAATTGTGCAGGACTAGCTGACTGGCTGAATATAAAGTATGAAGAGAGTTTCTCTGGTCCCCGCTGCTTCCACCCTTGGGTTTCTGCTACTCACTTCCATTTTTTTACTGGATTTTTGGCTCTTTCTACTGTATTGTATTCTTTGTATGCATTCCAGTAATGACAATAGTTCTTCCCGTGTTATTCTTCTTGTTATCACCTCTCTGTTCTTCCTGTTCACTGACAAGCCCCAGAGACTAGATCTGCTTCAGCTCTAAGTTTCCTTAGATGTCTGCACTTCATCAGTGTTCTTCTCTGTCCTCACAACAAATTATAAGCAAAATGCCTAAGAGGCTGTTCTGAATTTCAGAAGTGATTTCTGACTTTTTATTTTTCAATATTTGACATAAACTTTTATTTCAGGTATTAACACATGATATAAAATACAAATACATAATGGTCACAAAAATAAAAAATTACAGTTCATTATAAAAATTTATATTTTCTCCCTCAGTTTGCTATACATATTTTACAACAGTTATGTGTACAGAATATTTCATTTATTTTTAATTTTTTATTATAAAAGGTGTATTAATTTAAATATAAAATCTAAGTCAAAAGTCTTATAATAAAGATTAATTTTAAAGGGCATAATTTTATAATGACAAATAGTCACTACGTATTTAGTTGTTTTGATTTCTTAATTTTAATTTTTTATACTTGATCAAGTTCGTACTGCTAATATAGAATTGTTAGAACAGTAAAAATATTTTTTGTGATTCAAATTAAAAATAATATCTAATATTTTTGAGGCTTACTAAGTGCCAGAAATTTTATAAGCATGTCCTTATAGTTATCTCGTTCATACTTTACAATAGTATAAAGTATATGTTGTTGTTATACCCCATTTTTTTTAGGTGAGAAATGTGAAGCATAGGAAATTAAGAGAGTTTTGGATCAGACCTGTTTCATGGTAATCTAGGAGCTCCAAATCCACCTGTGGTTATTTCCTCAGTTCCAGAATGTATTATTTGACTAAACATATTCAGAGAATTTGTTGTTGTTGTTAAAAAAGACTATAGGGAACATAAGTTTCAACAAGATCAGTAATACACATCTGCTATTTTAGGGTCATAGCAGTGCACCGGCTCTCAGTCATAATGTAGGATACAAGGATCTTGACCACCTGTCAGCTCCACAAGACATTGTGCTAGTCCACTGTATTGACGATAACATTAATTTGACCTGAAGAGTAAAAGTCACAGCTACTTTAGGTACTTTGCTAAGGAACAAGCATACCACTGAGCAGGAAATAAGTCCCACAGAAATCTAAAGGTGTGACACATCGACGAAATGTCTAGGTTTCCAGTCATCTTGCAAAGGTTGAATTATTCTTTTCAAAAGAAAGATAATTTGCTGCATCTGCTTGTCTACCACAAAGAGATCACACCTCTTAATGGATCTTTTTGGATCTTTGAAGCAACATATTTCCTCATTTGGGTGTGCTACACCAGACCGATTACCAAGTAACCTAAAAGGTTTTCTGGTTTGAATGAGATCCAGAATAAAAAAAGATGGTAACAGATTCAGTCTCTCATATAAGTTATTTGGCCACTGGGCCAAATGATCAGCAGATCTGATGGTGCTTGCAGTGTCTACGGCAGTTAGGAATGTTACATAGAACTTCCAGCAAACTCCAATAGGTGAATCATACCACAGACCTTAAGCCATGCCATCTTCTATAAATAACTGTTCTCCTGTGAGATACAGTTTCTGACTTGCTAGTGAGCCTAATAGAAACTAGCTTGACCTTTATGGACTGGCTGTTTTATCATATACCAAGTCACAAAGTTGAGCATGCATAGCAGCAAGCACTCCAACATCACATGGAAGTGGTATTCAAGATAGGGCTCAAACAAGCCCTGACAGCACAAACAAGTTGCATGAGGAAGCAGCCTAAATGCCTACTCCTGACAAATTGCTTTTTCTCTCAGAAAAACCACATTTGGCTTCATGGCAAGTTCCCATGACCAACTGACTTTGTTTGAGGAACAAAGTATGGGTATGTTTTTACAGTTCTGAACAATGTGCTAGCAATACCCCAAATTGGATAGTCAGTATTACTAAAGTTCCAGTGTGGTTCTAAAGGGAAAAAAGTGAAGGGCAATCTCTCCACTGGATATAACTTTACATAATAATGCACCTGGTGTACATTTTGCCTGAAAGTAGTTATGGCCAGAGATATGCTTTATACTGATTCAGTCACAGTGATCACTGGTTTGGCATGATGATTCAGGACTACATATAGCAATGAAGAATGGCCAGCCCATGTATAAAAATACAACTCTGCCCCTGCAATCTGAAGTAATTTTCCCAGGAAACCAACCCCCTTATCTATGACAAACAACCCAAGAAACCAGCCTGTTATAAGACAGACTTACAGGAAGCCAGATTTTTACCGTTTGTAGTTAAGGAAATTAAAAACTCTGTAACAATTGACCAAATATGACCAGGAATTGAGTAATAATTAACAGGTTCTCTAATTTTTATCTCTGCTTCCAACTTAGTACCAATCAGAAGAAGTCAAATACATGCCCCTTATCAACTGCACAAGATGTCCCCTTGTAGTTAGCCCACCTTCAGTTTTGCTATACCAAAACCCCAGAGCAGTGTGCATTGAAAGCCTTCCCTTTACCCCATTAGCTTTTCTACTCTTCCTCTTGCCTTTGACTCTCTGCCAAAACACATCATGGCGGCTGACTCCCTTTGCTTTTCTCATTTAGTCGGCATTTGTCTATTTCCACAATTCAAATATTGATAACAAGGCAGTCTGGGGAAGAGGTATGTGGTTAGATTTATCTGAATGGAGGCAGTGTGTGAAGATATTTTTTCTTATGAGAATACTCATGAAGGGGCAACCTCAGCAGAAGAACTGGGGGGACCAGATGACCCACTCCATGACATCAGCCATTCTCTTTACTCTGGAATCTCTGTGCCAAAATATAGGAAACTCTTTTATCTGAACACTGAGACTTTTTTTCCTTCTCCTTTTGTGGTTAAGCTATTTTCAGTTTAGTCTGGCTAGTACCTCCTTCAGATAGTTCATTCATCATTTGAACACACATAATTTTTAGGCAGGTTACTTGTTTCCTATGTTTTTTTTTTCTTTCATTCATTACTTTTTCTTTTCACTTTTATCTTGAGAATACTTTTTTAAATCATTATGCGATTTTACACTTTATCACTTCTATTTTTCATCTCCTATGTGTCTCAATTCTGTCATTGCTTTATTTGTATATTTTGAGTTCCCTTGAATTTTATTTGTCAAATTATCCTTTGAACAGTTTGACCTATAGTCTCCATAGATCTTCTTAATCTTTTTAATCTTGTTTTATAAAAACTATGTCTTTTTTACTTGTTAAACTCCTCCAAATAATTTTTATTTAGCTTTTAGTTGAATTTAAAATATACAACTTTGTTTATGGCACCTTTAGATATATGTTTCAAATATTGTATAAGAAATGTATTTACTCTTCTTTGGTAGCTCTTTCAGTTTGTATGTTGCCTAGAAATAAATTCCTCACCCTTAGATTATTTTTCTAATATACTATATTTCCCTTCTAATGTTTTTTATAGTTTTGCTCTTTATTTGTAAATATTTAATCAATTAAAAATTTATTTTGGGCAAGGATATGATTTATAAATTTAACTAACTTTTCCCATCTTCAGTGTTATGTGATTGTCTAAATGTTATTATATATCATTTACTCACTGAAAACAAAACCTAGAGGTTTTAATAATTAACTACTAATTAAAATAATACATAGTATACAATTTCACTAAAACTAATATGGGTTAATTGAGCTTACAATTTAAAAATAATTTTGTAGCACAGAAAAACAATTAAATTCTACAAGGAAAATAAATAAATTTCAAAACCGGAAAAAATTTACAACATAGATTAAAATTTTGACAATTTTTTATACCTTCTGCTTAATGTTGCTGTGAACCTAAAACTGTTCTAAAGAGTAAAGCCTATTTAAATGAAGTTTGACAATGATTTTAGCTGAATTTTTTTTAAATGAATTGATCAGTATTACCTAGGATGACTTTTCCTAGAACAAGTTATATCAGACTAACTTCATTTCTCTTTTTGATTATGCTTGTTGTCTCTAATATCCTTGGTCTTGGGATATTATTTCATGGTCTTATTCTAACTATTTGCATTTCCAATATTGAGTATAGTATCTGGAGAGGAATGGGCATTCAACAATTATTTACTAAATTTCTGAAGTTATAAATAATTTAATTGATACATTTACTACCTTTCAAGTGACTAATGACAAATCTAAGCATCATTATGTTAACTATTTAGAGTTCAGGAAAACCAATAATTATTTAGAATAGGTCCAATGTTAATTGCCATATATAATTTTGGTGCAAGTGTGTAGATATCACCCATAAATAAGATTATATTTAATGTCATTATTATAAAAAATGTTTTTTTAAGCTGTGAGTTCTTTGTGCATGAATTGGATGCCTCACTGTTTGTTATTCTGATTACATGGTTCTAATTTTGCTTTCTTTCAATTGACATCTGTTTCAAGGCAATAGAAATCACTTTTACAAACTGTATAATCTCTTTTACATTTAATTTAAAGCAATGACCTCAATCAAAATGTCTTAAATGACTCTGATTATAGTCATGAATAATAATAGTAAAGTTCACACATGGACATATTTACTAATTAGATAATGGTTCATTTAAACAACAGATTTATTAAAATATTTTATATTTTAAATTGTACAAATGAATCTTTAAAAAGAAGTTAATGTAATCTTTCATTTTTATTTATGAGGTTCCAAAGTGAACAAGGTAAATTTTCTTAAATTATGAGTCAATAATCAAGAATTATTCAAATAAAAAGCAAATATGCAAGACAGCTCATTGTTGTGCTCACATCCAGAGTTATGGGACTTGGGATAAATTGTGATTATTTATAATGAAATTAGAGTACTGAAAATTTTGAATATGATCCTACATTCAGCAGATTGCTATCCACTGCATAAATTTCACAACCAGTAATTCACTTTCTCTCTTCTGAAAATTAGGAAAAAAATATGAACATTAGGAATAGAAAATTAACTCTCAGCAGATTGCTGTAAAAAGTCATTATTTCAATTTATTTTTTGTTATATAATTTTATATTATTCTTACTGTTGAATTTAAATAGCAAGTACTAGTAGTTTGCTCTGGAGGAAAGAATATAGGTCTGAGAAACAATTATTTGGTTTTAATATGATTTGATTTTATAGTCTTATTTTTGTCATAAGAACAGGTAAATAAAATCTACTATAAGAGATTTTTAAATGTACAGTATTATTAACTATAAGCACATTGTACAGCAAATCTTTAGAACTTATTCATCTTTCATAATTAAAACTTCATAGGTTTTGATTTTTCATATGCCTTTGGTATGTCATCATTTGTGAATTTTAGTTCCTTCATCTGAAAAATGGGACTAATTAATATATTAAACATGTCTTTTCTAAGTTTATAAAGTAAAATAATGGTACGAATTATTATTTACATATAATAATAGTTGACCTTTACTTAATACTTACTATGTGCATTGCAAATAAAAAATAATTTAAATGTCATGACAACTTTGAAGTAATTATATTACCATCCTCATTTCATAGATAAGAATACTGAAGCAGATCTTGAATAAGTTACCCAAAGTTATATAGATAGTAAATGGTGAAGCTTATATTATGCAAGAAGTTTTGCTCTAGAGTTGTGCTTTCAGCATTATGTTTTACTCCCTGTTTTATGCTACTCAACTCTTTGGTTAAAGTAGGAGTTACCTTGTTTATAAAAATCAGCAGTCTTCTCTCCTTATGTAGATATATATTTCCTTTATAGTGATTCAAAATTATTCTGGCCGTCACACTCAAAACTAAGTATTGAGGCCCTTTTATATAAAGCACAGAACTTCCAGAAAAAATAAAAGAGCTATACATGGCTATTAAAATGGCCACTACATTGAGAAGCTGACAGTCTAAATCAACAAACCAGAATGTTTTTTTCTCTCCCATAAATGAGTTTGTTAAATATATATATATATATATATATATATATATATATAATATATATTTTATATTTTATATAAAATATATAAAAAATATATATATATAATATATATTTTATATTTTATATATAAAATATATAAAAATATATAAAAATTTTAGTTTTGACACTTTAGAAGTCATATCTGGATCCAAGGAATGGAACATAACACTTGATGTTCCTCTAATAAATAAATTTTGTAAGATTCAGTTTTAAAGAAAAAGTCATTTAATAGAGGCTTCAACATGTATAAATGTACTGTCAGTACTACCCCAGGTAATATAAAGATTGAATTCAATCCTTAACAAAATTCCAACAGCCTTTTTTTTTTTTTTGCAAAAATGGAAAACCTGATCTTTAAATTCATGTGTAATTGCAAGTGACCCCAAATAGCCAAAAAAGTCTTGCAAAAAGAAAAAAAGTTGAAGGACTCACACTTTCAAAATTTATTACAAAACCTTAGTAATAAAAACAGTATAATACTGGCATAAGATAGACATATAAACCAATAAAATAGAATCTATATATCTATGGGTAATTGATTTATGACAGGGATGTCAAGTCTACTCAATGTGGAAAAAAAGTGTTTTCAACAAATGCTAGACAACTGAATTTCCACATGTAAAAGAATGAAGTTATACCCCTAACCATGCAAACATTAAAATTGATAAATAAATATAAGAGCTAAAACCATAAAACACTTAGAATTAAATTTTCATGACTTTGGGTTTGGCAATAGATTTTTATATATGTTGCTCATAAAGAAAAAAGCAGATAAATTGAACTTCCTCTAAATTAAAAACATTTTTTATCAAAAAATTATCAAGAAAGTAAATTGACAATCTATATGAGAAAATATTGCAAATCATATATCTGATGAGAGTGTTATATCCAATATATATAAAGAACTCCTAAAACTCAATAACAAAAAGACAAGCCATTTAAAAACTGGCACAGGACTTGAATAGACACTTCTTCAAAGGAGATATATAAATGATCAATAAGTTTTTTAAAAAGATGCTCATCATCATTAGTCATTAGAAAAATGCAAATCAAACCATAATGAAATACCACTTCATACCTACTAGGATGATAATTTAAAAATAAATGTTGGTGAATATGTAGACAAACGGGAACACTCATACATAGATGGTGGGAATGTGAAATAGTACAACTACTGTGGAAAACAATATAATTCTTTAAAAAGTTAAATATATGATTGTCATATGACCAATTAGTTTTAATCTGAGATATATACACAAAATAACCAAAAATGGATTCTGACACTTGTGTGAATTTTGTGGCATTATTTATAATAATTATAAGGTGGAAACAACACAGTGTTCATCAACAGATAAATAGAATAGATAAAGCATGTTACCTATATACAACATAATATTAGGCACAAAAAAGAAATAGAATTCTGATACCTGCTACAACAAGAGTGATCCTTGAAAACACTGGGCTAAGTGAAATAAGTGATGCTCAAAAGGACAAATATTATAATTTCATTTATATGAAGTATCTAGAATATATAAATTTATAGAGACAAGAAGTTGATTAGAGGTTACCGTGATCTAGAAAGAGGAGAGAATGGGGAGTTATTGCTTAACAGCTACTGAGTTTCTGTTCAGGGTGATGAAAAAGTTTAGAAATAGTGATGGTTGCACAACATTATAAATTTAATTAAAACTACTGTATACTTTAAAAAATGCTTAAAACAATAAATTTTGTTATATATTGTATCAAAATTTTAAAAATTAAAAAATATTTTTAGTTCAGGCAAAACATTTCAAAAATTATACTTGGTTTATCTTGTATTTTACCTTCAATATCTAAACCAAGCCATAGACCAAGTATAGCTAATGTCCTATTTATTAGCCATAAATAAACTGGAAAATGCAGTTCCATTTTCTAATATTATTTATCTCTCATCAGGGATTCACTTTGACATTTATTGACATTGTAACACAGACTGTAAATTGACTAGATCACTATCAAGTTTATTCCTTAAGGGGCATAATGAACCTTTTGCATATTCATAGGCTCCAAACTTCTGACCAATCCAACTTTTTAAAGGCAAAGCTATTTTTTACTACCTGTTTTTAAAACAACATAAAGTTAAGTAATCACTATAATAAAATATAAGTAAAAGGATAAATATAAATTAATAAAACACATTAGAGTCAAGAATTAGGCAACTGATTTTGAAGAAAGTACCCAAGATTTAAGTGAGAAAGGTGTAGTGTTTTTAACAAATGGTGCTGGAAGAACCTGATACCCCTATAAAGAAAAAAATTAACATCAACCTTCATATCACACACAAAACTATCTCACAATGGATCATTGACCTAAGTATAAAACTAAAATTATAATGCCTTCAGAAGAAAATGTAGAATAAAATCTTTGTGATCTAAGGATTGCCAAAGATTTATTAGACAGGATACAAAAAAAGTATTAATCATTAAAGCAAATTTGAAAAACTAGATGTCCACAATTTTAAAAAATGATTTTTGAAAGCCCCATAAAAATGTCAGTTCACATAATGAAAATTGTCATGATTCATACATCTGAAAAGCATCTCGTATCCGGAATGTAAATATTATCCATCACAACATCTCAATAAGATAAACTGATAAAATGGGCAAATAATTTGCACAGGCACTTCATGAAAGAAGATGTATTGATAGCCAATAAGCACATAAAAATATGCCTAACATCATTAGTCATCAGAGAAAAGTAAATTAAACCCACTACACTTTCCTTGTGATGATTAACAAGACAATATCAGGTATTGGCATGGAAATGGTGCAACTAGAACTCGTATGTTCTGCTGAGGCAAATGTTAAATAGCACAAGATCTTTGGAAAACCAGCCAGAATTAAATATCTTTAAGATGATTCAGCCAATTCACTTCGAAGTGATTACACTAGAGATATAAAAACATGTTGGCATTTCACAGAGAATTTTACTCAATTGACACCAAAACTTTTGTGACCCCTATTAAAAATCCTGCAACAATAACATCTTTCTATAACTATTCACCTGTTTTTCTCCTTCTCTTCACAACAAAATTGTTTAAAAGCTTTTTATTTTCTCAGCCCTTCTACTTTCCATTTTCTCTCCAATCTATTTAGTCTACTTTCCTCACTGTTCAGCAGAAACTGTGCTAATCAAAGGCATTAATGTCATCCTACCAAAAGACAATAACCATTTTCTACTCTCAAAGTATCAACAATACTTATCACAATTTTCTATCTTTTCCGCACTTTTTTTTGAATCACCATCTCAATTATATTTTCCCCCTCAATTACCACTTTTCACATTTTCTTTGCTTGCTGCTTCTTGTTTACAAGACCTCTATATGTCCATGTACCCTAGTGATCTCTCAGTGCCTTTTCTTACTGCACTGCCCTCTCCTTTGATGTCATAAGCCACCTTTTAGCTATTATAATTTTGAAATTATTACTTCCAACATAAACTTCTTAGTGCCAGAATTGTATGTATGCCTAATTGTCCACTCATAAACTTTATCTGGATGTCCAAATTGCATCTCAACATGAAGATGGTCAAAACACAAAATGCATCTCAAACTGAAGATGTTAACTCCCAATGTGTTATCCCAAACTTCTCTTTAACCATGACATATCAAGGGTGGATAGGTATTCTGCCTTGAATACAAACTATGTTAGAACATTAACCTACCTGCTTTTAAAGACCTCATTTATTGGTTCCACTCAATAAGAACAACGCAAATATTAAACACACACACAACACAAATCATTCGTTTAAAGTGAGTGCAAAAAAGACAACTCTAATTAAAGCCCATAACAAATTGGTTTTCCTATTCACTATGGTGACTGGAGATTTCAGAGAACTCCATTTTTCCCTAGAGGATAATTTATAAATTGCTAAATACAATGCATGTTTTACAGGCTTCATTCTCTTGCTGTCTGTGCTTATTACAACAATGTTGGAACAGTTATGTGCAGTATAACGTTGCAATGATGGTCAGTATATACAATGGTGGTCCCATATGATTATAATGGAGCTGAAAGCCTCCTATTGCCTAGTGACTTTATAGATGTCATGACACACCCAGTGTTCACCAGGTCTTGTTTGCATCATCTTCTTTTGTGTGTGATTAAATCTTGTGCTGTCTTGTATAATAACATGGTGTTTGGGCTTGCAGGCAAGGAGCAGGAGGCTGTACCATGCAGCCTAGGTGTGTAGAAAGAAGGCTATCTGCCAGAGTCCGCAGGCTAAGATTGAACAGTTCCTGAGAGGGGGAGTGAGGATTGAGAAAGCTAGAAAAAGGAGACAGAGAGACAGAGAGAGAGAGAGAGAGAGAGAGAGAGAGACAGACAGACAGACAGACAGACAGACA
>PVKZ01008506.1:0-15691 GCA_004027375.1 Macroglossus sobrinus
GACTTCGGCCCCGGCCCCCGCCGCCGCTCGGACCCGCGGCCGCGGCCCCCGGCCCGGACCCGCCCCCGGCGCGGCGCGCGACCACTCACTCACCGGAGGGCGTGCCCGCCGGCGGGCGGCTGGGGCGGGGCCGGGGGTGGGACGCGGCGATCCGCGCGGCGGCGGCGGCGGCGGAGCCTGAGGCGGCGGCGTCTGAGGAGACTGAGGCGAGCGCGGCGGCGGGAACAGCTCCTCGCGCTCCGGCCGAGGCCCTGCGCGCGGCGCGCCCCGCCCCCTGCGAGCCGCGGACCAATCGCGAGCCGCCCGCCCCCCCCCGCGGGCCGACCCCGCCCCCGTGCCGGCCGCGCGAAAGCGGGCGCCGAGGGCCAATCGAACGGCGGAACGGCGCCGAGGGCGACCAATCGGAGCCCGGGAAGCTGTCCCGAAAGGAACCAATCGGCGTCGCGGGGGCGGGGCCGGGCGGGGCCAGCACTTCTGCGCGCGGAGCGGGGCGTAACCTGGGGCGGGGCGGAGCGGGGGTCTCGGGCGGGCCGGCCGCGGCCGGGGGCGGGCCGGGGGCGAGCCGCTCCGCAGGGGCGGGCCCAGGCCCGGGGCGGGGCCGGGCGGTCAACAGGTGGGGCCCGGCAGGGGGCCCCACAACGGCGGGAGGTGGGTGAGGCCGGATCGCAAATGCGGGCAGAGCAGGGCGCGGCCCACTGGCCGGGGTCCTGTCCCGGGGCGGGCCCACGGATGGGGGCGGGGCCGGCCTCTGGCGGAGGCGTGGCCAGGCATCTTCGACCTGCACCTCCCGGGAACCCCCTTCGGTCCCCCCTCTCCCTGGGGCTGGGGTCCTTAGGAAGTCAGTGAAGCAGACAGCCCTCCGGGCCTCCGGGCCTGGTGCCGAGACCTCGCCTGGCTCCCTGCACCGACGCCCCCCAGCGAACCCGACGCCCCACCTGTCCCGGCCCCTCTGCAGGTGTGTCCGTGCTTCCTCCTATGCCACGGAATCCGTGTGTCCGGATGTGTGCCCTTCTGCCGGCCCAGCCGGCCCAGGACGCAGGTGGGCTTGCCCATGGGCGTCCGTAGGTGGGGTGCCTGGTTGGCACACCTATCCGCCGGTGACCCGAGGACGGTGACCGAGGCCGACTGAAGCGCTGGGCTGTCCTCGGGCACAGAGCGTGTCCGGGAGTTTCACGTCATTAGCCTCTCTCCACACCTCCTGGGCTGCGTTCTGCTGTTTTGTTTCTATTCTAGTCATTTTCATGGCACCGAACCCTTGTGTCCCAGCTGTGAATTGTGGCCTATTCTTAGCGAAGATTATTTCTTCCGGGGCTGCATCGGCGACACGAGACAGGTCACAGGCACCGCAGTGGCCTCAGACCCCGGGAGTCACGGGGAGCCGTGAGGGGTGGAGCCGGCCAGGCTGAGTCCCAGGGCGTCCTCGCTGGACCCCGCACCCCGGACCAGGCGGTGCTCAGCCTGGCTCTGAGGGCCTCGAGCAAGGCGAGGGGTCAGCCAGTCCGCAGAACAGAGCTTGGGGCGGGGCCTGGGAGTGGCTGAGTCCCACGCAGGCAGCCCGAGGCAGGGCTGCGTTGGCACCGTTTGCTTCTAGAGGGGTGCAAGAGGCATGTCCCCCGCCTCTTCTCAGAGAACCCTACTGCTTCCTGGGCGGTGAGGGGTGGCAGGAGGGCGGCAGGAAGCCCACCCACTCGGAGATCATCACTGTGACCTTTCCTTTTTGTGGAAGCGTTCCAGATACTAGTATTGGAGCCTCCCTACAGGACACAAGGGCCCCGCTGGCACCCAGAGGCAGGCCTTGGTGGGCAACACCCAGAGAGAAAGTTCTAGATGGTCCACACCAGTTGCGGTGAGGATATGGGAGGGTCAGGAAGAGCTGCATGTTCATCTGTCTTCATATGTCACGTGTGTCATTCAAAGGCAACATTTTTAAAAGAAAGGGCTCAGGCTGGAGGGTGAGAAGGGGCTGGGCTGCGGGTGAGGTCACCTGGGAAGGCAGCAGCGGGGCACAGAGGGATGAAGCGACATTGGGTCCAGGGGGCAGGGGCCCCGGGAGCAGCCCCGGCCGTGGGGGTGGCACCTGTCACGTTCAGAGCAGGGAGATGTGGTTAACTGCGTAGTCTGGAGGACCGCTCTCAGGATAGAAGGAGGATGCAGCGAGAGAAGGAGGCAGAGGTCCTGGGTGTGTGGTCCCACAGGGGGGACGCTGGGGCATGATGCTGGGAAGTGAACTAGAAGGGAAGGTGGCAGCACATTGGTGGCACTTGGACCCAGACACCAAGGTTGCAAAGATTTTCAGGGTCCCAACTTCGTGGCCCTGGCTGTCAGCCTCAGTTTGACTGCAGGCAAAGGGACCAGAGGGACCCTGGGTCCCCATTCTTCAGGCCAGGGTGCAGGACAGGGACACAGGCAAATCTCCCTGGGTCCCCACCCCCCACCCCCAGATTACAGGCTGCCTGCCTCCCACTTCCCCGTCCCCTCCGGGGGCCCGAGGCCTCTCAGCTGCCTTCCTCGCCTCCTGAAAGACACAGTTAGTCATTAGCGAAGTAATGATAGTGTTTTCGGGACAGCGTGTTGGACCCTAACAACTTTCAATTATCCCCAGTTCCTGTCATCCCTGGGAAGAAAAACACAGCTCATCTCTCCTGCCTCCGCCCTTGACACACGAGACAATCCGTGTCTGCTGGCGCACGATCAGGAATAAGCAGATCTCGGAAAGCCGGGCTGCAGCCCGGGCTCCCCACCCCCACGCCACCGCAGCTGGGCGGGACGGAGCGGGCCCGGGCTCCGCCCCCCCCCCCCCCGAGCGGTCCAGCCCGCCTCCAGCCCGCCGCCCGCCCTGGCGCCGCCTCCCCTCAGTCAGCACCGTGCGTGCGTGTGCGTTCACCGCTGTCACCGCGGGCCCGCCCGTGAGGAGCGCAGCCGGGTCCATGCGTTTATAAATAACCGCGTGGTGTCTTGTGGGGGGGGGGGGTGCAGCGAGCGGGGGAAGGAAAGAGCCTCATAATTACCATCTGCTTGGGTGATGTCAGATCAAGCCCCGGGAAGTCACACAGCTCCGGCCTTCCTGATTGTCACACACAGCCCTGCCCCCAGGGAGCTGGGGAGTGTCCAGCTAGCACAGGCTGGAGCAGCTGGAGGGGTGGGGACCGGAGCCGTGTCGGCTCCGTGTTAGACGACAGAAAGGGCCTGGAAGTGGCTGTGTGCAGAAAGGGCGGGTGATCGGTGTCAGAGCCCTCCCAGGTGTGCGGGGTGGCGCCCAGCACCCCCGGCTGCCGGGGCCCTCTCCCCTGCTACATGCGCGGGCCTCTGCGGGCCTTCGGCGGGAGCGCGCCCCACGCTCGGCCCGCCTCTGAGAGAACTCACGTTGGCACACAGCCACTCCTCACTCAACGCTCCCCTATCCCCTAAAACACAAGACACGGGCCACCCGCTGGGGAACAGGAGCGCCCGCCAAAACTCCCATCGCAAAACACGAGGGCCACTCCGCAGGCGGCCTGCGTCTCCCCGCCCGGGCCCCCTCCCAGCGAGGCTGGCTGTACCGAGCTCAGAGGCGGTTACTGACAGCTGCAGAGGCACAGTGACAATTGGGAGCAGGGACACCAGTCTGCGCACACAGTTCGTCCCTGCACGTCAGATCCAAACACTAGCGGCAGGCGCCCTGACCTGGCTGCGGGGGACCCCTGGTGGTCTCGCTGGGGGAAGCGGCGGCAGAGTTCTACCCTGGGCCCCGCCCCGCCCCCCGCCCCATCACCGCAGGCCTCCCAGGCGCCCTCCCGTGGCCCGCTCAGGTGGCGGTGGTGCTGCTGGGAGGGCAGGTGAGCACGGAGAGGGAGAGAGAGGGATGGGGAAGAGGGCGAGAGGAAGAAACGGGAGGACAGAGAGAGTGACAGAGACAGGGAGAGAGGGAGGGAGAGGAGGGGAGAGAGACAGGGAGGGCAGAGGCAGGGGGTGGTGCTGCCCAGGCACCCCTCAAGCACCCTGTGGGCCGCTCCCCACTGCCAGCCTTTTTCATACCCAAGGCTTCCAACATTGGGCGTAGAGAAGTCGGCCTTGCTTCTCTGAAGATGGGCACCACGGCTGCCCACACCACACCCCGCAGGTCCCGGGACTTGGCTCATTTCCAGCAGGCTTCCAGCGGGTGGAAGCTGCCAGAATGCAGCCCTCCTCCAGGGCACCGTGGGGCCCTCGGCGGGAGCTGTGAGAACCGCTGTGCGTGTCTGGGCCACTCGCTGCCCTCACTCTCCCTCCCTCCACCCTGGCTGGACTGGCCGACAGATGGCAGGGAGAGGCTGGGAGGGGACCGTGCCCTCAAGCTGAGTGACTGAGTGCAGGGTGCTGGGGAGGCCCCTGCTTTGCCTCCACATATCTAACGGTCTGAAACAGACTCTCACTCACTCGCTGCTTTTCTGATTAGGGTCACGTGCAACTTCTCTGCTGACATAAGGAAGCGACCTGCAGCCAGTCTTCGTGGGGACGGTGTAAACACATCGGTGTGACTCACAGAACACTCCTGTGACAGGAGGAAGGAGAAAGGACAGGTTTGGTCCAGACCTCCACGGCCTGTTTCCTTGGGGCTCCGATTTTCTTAGGGTTCCGTCTGTGTCATCGGTTTGTAATTGCACTTCCTGCTTCATTGGTCTTTGACTCCTGTCATCGAAACCCTCTGATGAGTCTCGAGGTGGTAATTAAAGAAATGATCGCTAAAATGCAAACCGAGGAGGAAAAGCTCTTTGCTCCCGCAGGAATCACAAACCGACCCAGGCCAGAGGGTCCGTGCAGCCCCCCTCCCAATGACCTATGCCTCGGCTGCTGCCTGGGGCAGGCCCGCCCATGCACTGACACCCCCAGGCTAGCGGGGGGCTGAGGAGTTTGCGAGCCTGTGAACACAGGCAAGTCTCCGGTGCAAATCCTCAGACGGCCTGGCCTGTGCCGGGCCAGGCGCCCCCCACGATGCAAAGCCAGGGTCCCACACTAGGCCGTGAGGACGGGAGCAGAGCAGCCATAGGTTCCCCTGTGTAGGGGGAGGGGTGCAAGGCAGGTTCCCTCCCAACCCCGGCCTGAGGGCCACCCCTCCCTGTGCTGGCGGGGCAACCCAGCTCACTCCAGACACTCCAGACGGTGGTGTGTCCTGGCACTCACACCTGCCGAGGAGGCAGCTCTGTTTGCACACTCCTGAGGCCCAGAGCTGCGGGCCACGAGCCTCAGATGGCCAAGGCCAAGGGCAGCTCCCCAGAGGACGACTGCTCAGCACTCACTCCAAGGGGCCGCAGCCCTGTCCACTCCGCGACCAGCCCTGCCACCAGCCCTTCCCACTCCACCGAGCCGCCTGGGGGGCAGCAGGGCCCACCCCGCCCCCCCATTTGTCTTCGGCCGAAGGCTCCAGGAGGAGCCAATGACACCGCTGGTGTAGACTTGACGTCAATGAGCTTGTAAGCTGCTCACGGGACAGCCCGAATGGCAGCGGCTTGTACTGGACACGAGCAGGCTTCACAAGCACGAAACACCACACGCGCGCAGGGGTTGCTGTGTTCTCTTTCCCCTGTGGGCACCGCGCGCTCCGAAGCGGAGCAGAGAGGAGCCTGGGGGCTGGCGGCCGGCCACACACGCGAACGGAGGAGAAGCCTTGTCACGCCCTCGCCGGGCTGGGCTCCTGGGCCGCGGGGCTTGGCGCAGCTGCCGACCCTCCCCAAACGCACGCTGATGGCGCCCACCCACAAACTCTAGTGCTAGACACCGTGTCTGTCCCCGGAACGCTGCGCTGCTGTGACTTTCCACAGGGACTTGGCAGGGAGGGGACCATCTGGAAGAGAGGGGACGTCTGAAGCCCTGTTTGCTTTACATGCAGTGGCCCAAGGCTGGTGGGGACTGCTGGCCTGGTGGCAGCTTAGACGCCAAGCTGAGGAAGTGCACACACACACACACACACACACACACACACACACACACAGATGCACACGTGCACACACACGCTGGTCACCATGGCTGGAACTAAAGCCAGATGCCGGTCCCCGCCCCAGCCCTGGCCGTGCGGGGAGAGGCCGAGGTGGCACCGCCTTGTCAGGAAGACCCCGCCTGCAGCAAGAGGCTCCCCTCCTAGTCTCCATCCCTCATGCCCTGGGGAGAGAAGCTCCCGAGAGAGAGGCAGCCTGGGTACAGCCCGACCGGGCAGAAACTGCCCGCCTCCCCTGGTGCCATCCCCGTGGGGGGCGCAGTGACAGATCTCTCATGAGCGTGTGACAACGTCCCTGAGTGCAGTGTAGAATGGGCACGCACTTAGCTCGAGCTCCCTGGGTGCGGTCCCAGCCGCAGGCATGCCCGGGGGACAGGGCGCCCCTCAGCGTTCACACGGCATCTGGGAAGAACACGGAGGAGAGAGGAGGGGAGGCCGCCCAGGAGGCCGAGGCCGAAGCCATCAGCGGGAGGGCTGGCGCTTGCGACAGGATGGAAGGGAGACAGGCGGCCCCCTCCAAGGAGCACTCAGGGACGGAGGATGGCACACCCAGGACAACCCCACGCGGTCCGCGTGGCAGGCCAGCAGCACCGAGAAGTCACCACAGCAGGGCCCGGCCTCGGCCTGCACCGCAGGTGTCCAGCCGTGTAAAAGTTGTCAGCCCGTGCCACCGCCAAACGTTCTTAAAAGAGGGACACCGTGCAGCGGAAACGGGCAGGAAGTCCCCACAGCGCCACCCTCATCCTGATGCTGGGGCTCCAGCTCAGAAATTAAGTACGAGCTGGTCTGAGAGGCTGAAACCCCTGTCGAGACCCCGGCACACCCAGACCACCCGCTCACGGGAGTCAGCACACCTGACGGCAGAGCCACCGACATCGCCGCAAACAAGCACAGAGGCGAAAAGCTGGTTAAAATCCGGGCGGTAGAGACCGGGCCATAGAGACGCTGGGCCAACAGACGGCGAGGACCCAGCGCGGGCGCCTGTCAGGCCAGAGAGCGCAGTGGGGCGCTCGGAGGGAAAGTGGGGGTTTTCCAGAATGCACCTGGCTGCGGCCGCTGGGGGTGCGCCACCAGGGACCCAGACGTGGCCCAAACGGCAGCCCCGCTGTGCGCCAGGTCAGGGCAGCCGACGGGCCCTCTGTCCTCAGAGTGCAGGGGGCGCCCGCCCCCCGTGTCCTCACGTGGTCGTCCCTCCCGGTGTCTGTGTCTCCATCACCTCTTCGCATAAGGACACCGGTCCTGCTGTGACCTCGTTTGACCTTCCCCGTCCCCTCGAAGGCCCCGTCCGCACAGAGTCACATTCTGAGATGCCCGGGTGAGGACTCAAATACGCGAACTTCGGGAGACACAGGTCTGCCTGCAGGAGAAATGACCCGACGTTGAAACAGCCGGAGACAAAGTCAAAACGGAATTCCCCAGAAGAAGGGGCCCAGCCTCAGAGGGGAGCTCGCCGGGGCCGGGCAGGCCCTCGTACCCACAGGCGCCAGGCCGGCAGGGAGGACCTTGGCGTCGGAGATGTGCGCCCACAACCACGGGGAGCACCCGCCACGGCCCGGGGACCAGGAGAGCCAGGGCCCCTGAGGGGGGCTGAACCCGGCAGGGACGAGCGCGAGAGGACGCAGGGAGCTGGGCGTAGAAGAGCAGACCCGTGGGCGTCCAGGAGAGGCGTGGGCACCAGGCGACGCCCGCGGTGACCCTGGGGGGCCGGAGAAACGCCGCAGCTTCTCTCTGCAGTCGCCCCTTGACCTAACACGGTAAGGATGAGTGATGCGTCACTGACCGCAGTGCCCCGCACCCGGCCGCTCCCGCCCACGGGGACAGAGACAAGCCGGACAACCGTGCAGTGGAGAGGTGGACAGAGGCGCCCTCTCCATGGCCGCCGCTGGGGGAGGCAGCAGGCTCAGCGGCACCCCTGTGGCACCCCCGCGTCACCCCCCCACCCCCGCAGCAACCCCCCGCAGCACAGGGCTGGCCCCGCCCCCGGGGACGCCCGCGGGCAGCTCGGATTGGGCGCAGGCCCACCTGGCTTTCCCGCGGCAAAGCCCCTGTCCCACCCTGGGGGTGGCCGACCCAGCCCTCCCAGTGAAACTGCCCATCACACTTTGCGAACACCCACCCGCTGGCCGGCCACAGGCGTGGGGCCCGCGCTGGTGACCGGGTGTGCCCTGGGAGGCCAGCACAGGGCCCGGAAGCGTCCCTGGCACGCCGGGCAGGGAATTCCAGCGCCCCGCGACCCGGTGTGGGCTCAGGGGAGGGGCGCGCCCTCCGAGTGGAAACCGCTCCCCACCCCCCACTTCCGGCTCCGCGGAGGCCCTGAGGGCTGGGGGCTGCCCTCCAGGTGACCTGTGCCCAGGTATGTGGATTTACACGTGACGTTGCCTCACTTTAGTGCCTCACATGCACGCGCACGTACCACACACCCCACAGCCTGAAAGACGACCCTAGCGACGGGAGCCTAAGCGGCCGGCAGGAGGATGTCGCCAACCCTCGTGGCTCCCACAGCTGCTCTCGGGGCACATCCCAGGGCGGAGGAACAGGCTAGATGACACCCCCGGGCTGTCATCAGGCCTGAGAGCGGGTGTTAGAGAGTGTTGGTAACAAAAAGCCAACGACAGGACCCAACCTACACCAGGTAAAAATCCCCCTTTAAAATACAAGTGACACGCCCTGGAAATGACACGTGAACAGTTGTAATGTCATGCGACTTGTTGCCAAAAGCTGTTAACTTTGTCGCCTACAACAGTTCTCATATTTGCTCATTTTTAAAATGTAGCATCATTTTTTTTCAAATCTTGTTTTTTTTTTAAAAAAAAAAGGCCTTTCCAATTAAAAATTAGTAAGTTTTGAACCCGTTTGTTTAAAAAAATGTCCATCAGTTTTCAAGAACAGTGATCAGCATCCGGAAGATGGAAATTCACCAGCCGGACTGCCCCAAAGGCTTCTGCATAATTAATTAATGATGGGCGGAGCAAGCAGTGTGAGGACATCGGAAGTGCCACTGACAAGGCGCTTTTTCCTTGAAGCTACGTGGTTTATTCGGAGGTGTTCTTTCGAGCTTTGAAAGACACACATGGAAGCAAGCCCACCGCGGACAGGGTCCCCCAGCTGCGCTGTGCGCCCCGCCGGGTGTGGAAGGAATGCTGAGTGTTCGCTCACACCAGCTCCCCACACAGCGCTCGAATGAGGACCTTGAAAGCAGCACTAATGTTACATCGAGTGCAAAATGGTTTGATGATAAGTGAACTTTTTGAAATAGTGCTTGTTTTATGTCATCCTTTCTCATGTTCCTGTGTGTGTTGTAGCATATTTGATATTTGAAGAGAGGTGATCACGCACGTATTTGTCATTAGATTACGTATATTTGGAGGAATTTCCTCAGATCCTTTTTGCTGATGGATGGGTGGTCAGAGAAGTTTAAACACCACTCATCCAATTAAAGAATTAAATAGATAGATAGATAGATAGATAGATAGATAGATAGATAGATATAGATATAGATATAGATATAGATATAGATATAGATATAGATATAGATATAGATATAGATATAGATATAGATATAGATATAGATATAGATATATAATTTTAAGAGTTAAAAAATGCACAAAATACCAGGGGGAAAATTGGGAACAGCAGAGAACAAAGTGGAACTGGGAGGGGTGGGGTGCTGGTTCTCAGGCGAGCCCAGGAATGGACCCCCACCCCCATAACGGCCCCAGGGGCCAGGGGACCAAGTTAATCGGGTCAGCCCTTAGCGCCCAGCACACGGCCATCAGCTTCTACCATCGCTATGTAAAGGCCGCTGTCCTACTGAGGTTGAACTGTAGGATTGCCCGCGTTCCTATGGCCACCTCTGTTCAGGCGACGTGACAGCGACAGTGACGGCGACGTGGCCCAGGACCTCTGAGGAGAGGTGGGAAAGGATGGCTGGCTTTAGTCCACTGTCTCTCCTGCGCCAACCGCCTGGAGCCTGGGGCCACAGTGACAAGTTCGCTAGCCTGACTACGTCCTGCTCCGAGGCCCCGCGGAGGGACCTGTGGACACAGCAAGAGAGCCCTCGGGGCCCCGCCATCTGTCTGCTCAGCCTGGGTCCCCAGAGGCCGCCCAGTGGAGCAGTGTCAAGCTCAGGACCAATCGGATGAGAAGAAACCACGGCAGCTCTTCAGCCACGGAGCGCTGGGGTGACTGGGGGCAGCAGGTGACGCCCAGTGGCTTTGGCGAGTCCCCAGTGCTCACCACGGTGCAGCAGGGACTTCAGCTGCGGCTCCCGCTGCCACCGCCCACGGTGAGTGCTGGGGCGTGCGGGCCCAGTGCTGCGGTGACCTCCAGGACCCGCGGGAGGTGACAAGTCTCCTTGACTCATCCGGCACCCAGCGGTGCCCCCACAGCCCTCCTGGGGGAGGCCAGCGCCCACCCCTCACAGTGCAGAGAGGGGAAATCGCTCAGTCCGTGTGCCAAGTCGGGGCCCCGCGTCTCCATCCCCCACCGCGCCCCCACCCTGGCCTCCCTGCCTGTGGCCCCTGAGCAGGGCCTGGCCCCCGGGTGGGGTGGGGGACTGGTCACGGGGAACGCAGAGCAGGCGCACCCCACTGCCCAGCCCGTTGGCTCAGCCGCAGCCGGACGCTGGGACAGGCGCTCCAAGCAGGATTAACAGCTCAGCACGACAGCGACAGCGGCTCCGGGTTCCGTGACACCCTCCGGGGGGTGGGACCAGCGCTGAGCCGTAAGCGACGCCCCCGCAGCCCTGGCTGTCCCGCCAGACGCTGCTGCTCCCGATAACGGAGACGCTGGCTTTGGGCCGCAGGCATTAACGGGCTCCCGGGGGGCCGCGCGCGCCGCCGGGATGAGGCGCCTGATCCCTCCCGGCTCCGGATTAACGCGCCGCGTCCCGGAGACGCGCTCGGGCGCCGCTTGTCACTCCGCTTGTCGCTGGGAGCACAAGCCTTCGGTGTTGGCTTACGTGTTCTCTCTAAGCTGCCTGGCACTCACTTCACCCTGCGGGCGGCTTGACAGAGCAAAGATACTTATTTCCCGAGCGGCAGAACAGTGCACCCCTCTGAGTGACCCGCGCATGTGACGCGCGAAGTCATAACATGCATCCAGACCGCGTCCGCTGCGTGCCCCGCACCCCCAGCGGCGACTGCGTCACTTCCGTTCGGCGTGGAACCGCGTCGCTGGGTCCAGCCAGTCACACAGGGCCGAGCGGGACGGGCCAGGCCTTAGGAACCTCCTGGGGTCACCCCTGTCCCAAAGTAGGGTGCACAGTCACAAGGGGTCAGACAGCCCTGTTTCCACCCCTGGCTGCGGGACTCAGGCGTGGCCCTCTGTGAGCTCCGTGTCCCTCTCTACACCAGAGGTGTGACATCTGTCCCCTGACTTGGCCATGGTGTCACCATAGATACCAGACGGCATCACAGTTTATATGAGAGCGCCTAAGCGTCCCCAGGAGTGCGGGTCAGCAGGCCGGTCAGTGGCCCGGCTGGTGGGACCGGGGTGGGGACTGGGGGTGCATACCGGGCGGGGCCCTGAGGCTGCTTCTGAGTGAGGCCTCAGAACAGCCCCGCCCACTTCTCACGGGAGACAGCGCAGGGTGGGTGCAGACTGCCTGCAGCCGCCCCTCTGGTCAGCCCCAGAAGCCCCTGGCAGCCGCCCTTCTGTCTCACCCCCAGGGCCCGCCCCTCTCCACTCTGAGGTGGTGGCACTTTTTAGTCTGCCCAGGAGTTCCAGGCTCCCCCAGCCCCCTCTAAGGACCACAGTCCTCGTGGATCCCCATCACTGTCCTTGTGAATGTCTGACTTCTGATCTCCTTCCTGAATGGAATCCAGGGGGCTGGTCCCACCTTGTTCCCAGATGTGTGCCCAGCATCTGGAGTATGCCAGAATATTCTGGAACCAGGCCATGCTGGAACATTCTGGCATAGGCTAGAATTGGAATATTCTGAAATATGCTAGAACATTCTGCAATATTCTGGAACACACTGATTATGCTTGACTATGCTGGAATATTCTGGAACATACCAGAACATTCTGGAACATTCCAGGACATGCTGGAACTTGCCAGAACATTCTAGAAACATTCCAGTACATTCTGGAATATGCTGGAACATGCTGGAATATTCTGGAACATGCCAGAACATTCTGGAATATGCTGGAACATACTGGAATATTCTAGAATAAACCAGTAAATGCCTGTCACCTCTGTCCAAGGCACAAAAGTGCACTTTCCAGGACCTGAAGCTGGTTCTAAGGGCTAGAACTTTAACGATGTTTTAATTGCCCATTTAATTCAAAACTTTAATTATAACTTAAACTTCTCATTTTTCCAAAATGTGCTTTATGATGTTTGTGTCCTTAAATACAATTTGAAGTGTAAAAAAACTGCCTTGAGGACTGGGTGGCAGGAAGGAGGAGACAGAGGGCAGGGAGCCAGAGCGCCTGTGGGGACTACGTCAGCAGAGGGTCCAGTCCTCTCCCCTCAGCAGCCTGGGGTGAGGCAAGCACCCGGGTCAGGGGCCCGGGCAGGTGTTTGCTCTGTGGGTGGGCCAATGGGACAGAAAGCAGAGTGCCACCTGTGCGATGCACGCACGTGTGCGTGTGCTCCGAGCGCCACCGGCCCTGCCACTCCACCGGCTCCCCAGCTGTGCCACCCCCCCACAGCAGGTGCTCAAGCAGGTGGCTGAGGACGGGCCTGAACGCACCTGCTGGACACCCTGTGAGCCTGCCCCACCCCCACCCGATCCCGGCCTGCCCCTGCTGCAGCCCCACCTCCCATGTCCTCAGCTGCAGGCAGCACCCGGCCCAGGGAGGGTGGGCCCTCACGCTATTAGTGGCTTCTGTGAGCAGTGTGCTTCCCGGCCGTGGCAGCTGTGGGCAGACTGGCCATGCTCCTCCCTGCTCCCAGCAGGGGAGGGGACAGAAGCGCGGATGGAGGGTGGGTTCCCGGCCAGGGCAGAAGAGGGAGGGACAGCATCAGTGAGACAGGCCTGTGCCCACCATGGGCCTCCTGCAGAGCCCTCGGTGAGACCCCAGGCTGCGTCTGACCAGGTGGGACCCAGGGGTGGCCCAGAGGTGGGGGGACTGGGATGCGTCCCCCAGGGCTGGAGCCACCCGCAGCCCCCAACTGCTCTGGCCCCTTCCAGCAGAGGCTTCCTGGGGGCTGCCTCCACCCCCCGCAGAGCTCTCCTCTCAGAGGCCCTGGGCACAGTCCCGTCCCCAGGGCCACTTTACAGTCTGGCGGGACAGAGGCCGTCCTGGGGCCCCGTCCAGCATCCCGGCTGGGCTGGGGCATGAATATTTGATCAGGCCTCACAGACAAGTCAGGACACATTTGCAGCCAGGCGGGTGACAGGCGGAAGGAGGGAGGTAAGGCCTCGTCTTGGCAGAAATGCCTGCTGGCTCCCTGAAAGGGGGAGGTGGGGCGCCTGAGCCCCCGGAGGTCGAGACGGGGGGCCCCACGAGAACAGAGCGGCGTCCTCCCAGCCTGGGTGCTCTGCCCCCCATGGTGGCCTTGGTCACTGCTTCTCGAGAGGCGCCAGTGGTGCCCCAGACTCAGACCCCAAAGCAGGTGTGTGGGGTCCGCTGCCCCCTGCCACCCCAGGTTCCATGGAGCAGGACGGTGACCATGTGACCTGAGGCTTGGACGCTGACCAGGGGCTCCTGAGCCCCCTTCCTGGGCTGTGGCGTGGGTGGGGCAGCTGCGGAGAGGGCCCCTGGGACCCTCCAGGGTGGTGAACACCTTTCCCTCTCTCGTCTGTACTAGGGGATGCCGGGGGACGGGGGGCGTGGAACAAAGACATTTTCCAGGAAAGCTAGTCTCCCCCATTCCAGGAAGGGCCCCTCGCCCGTTCAGAATTCCACTGTGTCTTGATAAACGGACTTTGGGCTGGGCTGGCTGTGACTAAGGGAGCAGTAGGAACCCAGAAGCAGTGGCAGGGTCCAGGGGGTTGCGTTCCTGTGACCTGGAGCCCCGACTGTGAAAGGCACAGTGGACAATGGGGAAGCCTGGAGGCTGGCAGGGAGAGACCCCACGCATGACACTGGGTCTCCTAGAGCAGCGGTCCCCACCTTGTTAGCACCAGGGGCCGGGGCTCCTATGAGCATCTAAGGCCCGATGACCTGAGGCGGAGCTGAGGCGGTGATGCCAGCGCTGGGGAGCGGCTGCAGACACAGATGCAGCTTTGCTGGCTCGCCCGCCGCTCACCTCCTGCTGTGAGGCCCGGGTCCTGACAGGCCACGGACTGGTCCTGGTCCTGGTCCTCAGCCTGGGGGTTGGGGACCCCTGTCCTGGAGAACCACACACTCAGAAGGAAAACCCTGCCCCTCTGAGGGGTCTGAGCGGATCAGAAAAAGAAAAAAGAAGTTTGCCCAGAGCACTCACAGCACGAAGCCTGACACAAGTGCAGGGCCACTGGTGACATTGCCTCGCGGTGAACCGAGACACCCAAGACACCAGCGAGGCTCGGCATGGCCCCGCGTGGGTGGTGGCCTGATCTCTGTGCTTAAAGAAATCAGAGGAGGTATTGAAAATTGATGGACAAGACATTCTCATCGAAATGAAAAGTTTATCGCAGATCGAAACTCCGCAAGCAGACTGAGCAGCGAGTTAGACGCGGTTGTACGTAAGGTTAGTGAACTGGAGTCTGCGTCCAGGAAGTCACCCAGGAAACAGCGCAGAAACGGCGGACGGGCAGCGAGCTCTCTTGAGCGGCCAGCCCTGTGCATGCAGTAAAAAGGCCTCACGTGGCCTAACCGGGTTCCGGAGAAGAGAGCGGTTAAAATGGGACCGGTGAAGGGGGCACATGGGATCTAAAGTTCTGATGACTCAGGAGGGGACCGGAAGAAAGCCACACCCAGCTAGACCCCCTCGGAGCTGGAAACTCAAAGGCAAAGAGAAGGTTTCCAAGCAGCTGAGCAGGAAGGGAGTGGCTCGGTCCCACAGCCATTAAGCCGACGTCTCAGCCCCAGTGGAAGCCGCACGGCGGCGATGCTTTCAAAGGCTCAGGAGAAAATAACTCCCACCCAAGAATTGCTCGTGTCACGAAATTCTCTTTCTAAAATGAGAGTAAAACAAGAAATATTTGCAGTTAAATGAAAACTAACCTGTTGGAATAACTGGGCCCAGGTTTATGCTCCCACCTTAAAAAGCTAGAAAGCTTTGGAAAATAGGAAAAGCTGTTTAGACATCAGACGACAGGCAGAAAGGGACAGTGATCCCGGAGATGGAGCCGGGAAACAAGCCACGTGAGCCCCTAAGTCCCCGCCTGCTGTCCTGAGTCGAGGCAGGGGTAGGAGGGGCCAGGGGAGCCAGATTTGGGTGGGGGAGCCCCCAAGTGCCAGACAGAGGGAGCAGCAGAGGGAGGGCACGGGCGTGGGAAGGAACCGTGTGTCCCCGGAAAAGACTGCCGCCCTTGCCAGCATGCCGTGGCCATCGCCGTCCCAACCACTCACAGTCCTGGCCACCCAGGGGACGTGAGGAGGGCCTGGCCGTGCCACTGGAGCTTGCGTTTTTAAAGTCTGCTCTGTGTGACTACTCTCCGTGTGCTCCCACAAATGCTTCGTCTCAGGCACAGCGCCTGGAGAGATGTTAGGGACGGCCTGGGGCTGGGCCGGCCCCAGGTCACGGCGTCCCTGCATGTTCCTGCGTGTCCCCGCGTGTCCCCGCACGCCCCGCTCCAGGCCCAGGTCTCCAGGGACATGCCACCCTGACATTGCAGCTGGAAACTCACAAAAAGGCAGCAGGGGC
>PVKZ01008507.1:0-15588 GCA_004027375.1 Macroglossus sobrinus
GGCCCCTTGAGCCAGTTGCTTAAACTAATCTGACCTTGCAGCCCCCTCCTCTCCCGGGACCCTTCTGCATTTTTGGGTCATATAAGGAAATGGAATGTTCTGTCGTTAGGTATCCAAGGCAACCGTGCTTATGCAAATCCTCCCCTTTATATACTCTACCCCTACCTACAATAAACGAGGCTTGATCAGAACTTTGTCTTGCCTCCATTCTTCGCGTCTCCTGTCCCCCATTCTCTTGCAGATTGTCTCCTCGAGTCTCACATCTGGTCGGAGCTCCCGTTAGTCGTCCCGTGGGAAGGGACAGTTTGTCTTGACAATTCTTAGACATGATATCTTTTTTTTTCTTTCTCCTAAAGCAACCTTAGACAAGCCTGGTTTTATACCCTCTGGCTAACAGAATGAAAAAGGAGCCAAAAATATTCCATTTTAATTCTGATTTAGTCATCTGGATTAAAAATGTCCTGGTTCCTCTTAAACTTGATACTTACAATTGAACAGTCAAGGTGCAAATAGGAGATTGTTAGATAAATGGTAGAATTATAGGTCCTAGAATAGTATACACATATTTTGTGGAGGTTGAGGGAGAGCAACATCTCTAGTACCTGGGATTAGAATCTAGAAACTACAAGGGCTTTGGAATAGGCACCATTGTCTGAGTTAAACTATACCTGCATTTAGAAATCTAACTTGCTTCTGCATTTCTCAATCTTTTTCATGTGCCATAAAAACAGAAAAATACATGTGGACATAGCTGGTCCTAAATTATTCTGCTTTCCCTAAAACTATATATAACTATAAACTTTACAACTTCTTGGTAATAATATTGCCCATATTCCTTTACCAAACCAAAGTGTTGGTGGTCTAAACCAAGTTTTGCAACAAACCTCAAAGTTGCTTGTGCCTTTTGGGGTTATGCATTTTCCTGTGAGCAAATGTGGGCCATAAAATAGCTCCATTAGAACTGAGTTTCCTTTCATTTCATCTACTACTCCTTAATTATTGTCAGGGACACCAGAGATCAATATGTTAGTCTAAATTCCTTTTCAAAGATAACAATACTATTGGCTTGGCCTCAGACTACATCTTGGCCATCTAGAATGAGACTTTCTGGGTCTCTGTGGGACTTATTCCTAGTTGGATGAGTTCGATATACTGGGGGACATAATTGTAGAAAAACTCTAGATTGACTTCATAATGTTGCTTGGAATGCTATTGAAAATTGCCTTAAGTAGATATTATGTGCCATATTTAAACCTGGTCACTGTTAGTCAGATTAAGTAGAATGACCAATGGAGTATAGTATACTTCTGTGATTTTCAAATATCAGGAATGGTATAGACTGTTGATAAAGGAAATCCATCAAGTTTCATGAACACCCCTCAAAGTTGCTCACTGCAAACATGTCCTTAAGAAATGGCATAAGTACGAAGCAGTCAGGAATTTGCATTCCTCCAGCATCCCCTCAAGAGTCTTTTTGTATGGAGTGAAGTATTTCTCTGTGAATAGCTTTTCCCAGTATCGTAGAGGGCAGAATGATAGCAAGTTACAGATGGCAAAATTCTAGCACATTTCACCAGTGTAACATCACAGCATCTTCTCTGCCATTAGAGAATCAAGATCATGTCATCTCCAGCATGATCTGGATTTCATGTCTGAAGAAAGTGAATCTTCCATAGGTGCTCTATGTCGGTCCTAAAGGTAGTGCCTCTTATGTATTTTATTATATAATATATCTACCATTGTATTATATACCTGCTATTTCTATATTCCTTAGAGTTCTATTTACTTTTTATTAGCCACTTCTTTCTTATTTTGATCCTCTGTTACACTTAATAACAGAGTTAGCATGGCATTAGTCAGTAGTTCTACCTTGATTCTGATATCTTTGTTTATAAAAGCTATGCTGCCCAAAGGTAAAAATTGCAAACTACGTTAAAAGAGTAATTAATAGTAGACTATTTCTACCAAATGATTTTTTATCCAAGTAGTAATAATTTATATGTAGGAATTTAATAGTTTTATACATAGGTTTGTAAGAGTTACAATTTTTTCATTTGTTATTTCTCTATTTTTTACTCTTAAAAATTATAAAGTAGAACTTCTAGTCAAAATGGTGGAGTAGGTAAATGTTGTGCTTGCCTACCCTCACAACCACATCAAAATTACAACTAAATTATAAAACAAGCATCCTTGGGAACCATCAGAAGACTATCTAAACAGAATTCCTATAACTAAAAAAATAAAGAAGTCATGTAGAGACTGGCATGAGGGGCAGAGATGTGAAACGGGCTTATCTCATACGCATATGTGGTGGTTAAGAAATTAGGAGGTTCCCATTGATTACAGAGGTCCCCCACTGAGGAGCAAGGGTTCCCAGCCCTGCATTGGGCTCCTCAGCCCAGAACACCAGTGCCAGGAAGAGAAGTCCCCACAACAGCTGGCTGTGAAAATCAGCAGAGACTCAGTCCAGGTAAGACCTGGGGCTATTGCTGACCCAAGTGTCCTCTTAAAAGGCCCACACACAGCTCCCTTGCATACTCACTCTAAGCTCAAAAACACCAAGGACATGCAGGAAGAAACTGAATTACCTGGCTTCAGGGTCAGGAGTGGAGGGAAAGCTTTCTTTGGTATGAAAATGCCAGCAGGCACAATTGTTCCTTTATTGAATTCTCCCTACACATAGCTTGCAAGCTCAGGTAGGTACCAAGTCTGAGTCTCCATTAACCTGGCTAACGTCACTCTCGCTCCATCCTAGTGATTCTCTGAGACTCTGCCACACCCAATTCACAAGTCTGACCCTAACCTCTTTCAGAGGCTAATCCACACAGGCAGCGGCCTAGGCCCACACTGCATACGTTTTTATATAATCAATCAAAGGTCCACAAACCCTAAATAAACAGTGTCTGGTCTCCATGCCCTATACCTCTTTGTAAGTGGTTCCAAGCCCAACACTAATGGCAGCCTGTCTCAGTTCAAAGTATAACCACTCTCAGGCACCTCTAAGCCTAACACAGGCAGCTCCCAAACACAGATCACTTTCTAGCTTCTACCAGGTGGCCCCAGGCCAGGCACATACAGCAGCTCTCCCTGGCCTGCAAAAAAGCCCATCTTAAGAGGCCCCAAAACCAACACACCTTGTGTCTGGCTTCAGAACACACAGAGCACCACCCAATTTGCATCACAAATGACATATCCAAAGTGTGAACTTGGTAGTGACCAGAGTCCCCTTAAGTAAATTCTATTGTGTGGAGTCAGCACACAGCTTGTCTGCTGTAGTCATAGCCAGTCAACCTGAGGGTCAGTCCCACCCACTGACATGCCAACAGCAATCAAGACTCAGCTACAACAAGAATGCACACACCACCCACACAAGTGACACGCCTGGAGCACCAAGGTGGACAGGGAGACTGTACCAATGGACCTCATAGGATACCTACTATAGAAGGCAATGACTGGAAAGCATAGCAGCTCTACCTAATACATAAAAACAAACACAGGGAGGCAGGAAAAATGAAGAGGAAAAAACACGCCCCAAATGAAAGAAAAAACAAAACTGCAGGAAAAAAAAACCTAAACTAAAAATCGAGGCAAGCAAATTACCAGATGCTTAATGAACTTAGGGGAAGAGTACATGATTACAGTGAGAACTCACAGAAAGAGGTAGGAAATATTTAAAAAAAAAAAGAGAGAGAGAGATAAATACATTTTAAAAAGTCAGAAATGAAGAATACAGTAACTAACATGAAGAATGCATTAGATAGAATCAACAGCAAATTAGAGGAAGCAGAGGGCTGACCAAGCAATTTGGAAGAAAACCTAGCAGAAAACAGCCAATTAGAACAGCAAAAATAAAGAAAGACTTTTTTAAAAATGGGCATAGTTTAAGCCACCTCTGGGAAAACATTAAGTGGGTAGAAGAAAAAACTTAACAGGTTTTGCTCTCAAGAAGAAAGTTTAATTCAGTTGTTCTGGTGGCTGCAAGCTTCAAGACAGCTAGAGGGCTGGTCGTTTTGGAAATACTACTAGTTATAAAGCAATCAGGCATATGGGACTTTGTAATAGAGACTAGACTAGAATTACAGAGGACCAAATGGAGGATTCTGCACTAAAGAATTTGGTTAACACTTGTAATTTCATGAATAAATTTGTTTTATATACCTTGAAGGGTTCTGAAAACTAATCACTGCAGCCATGTGAAGGGAAGATGTTAGGGGTCTTTTCTGACTTTGATATTCAAATGGAAGCTCTTTGAGGGGCCTTCCAATATGATCATCTGCGTGAGGTTTGCTGTAATTTGTTTTGTTTTGTTTTGTTTTGTTTTCTCATTCCTAGTCTGTTTCCAAATAAATTATTCAATGTCACATAATTAGTCATCACCTTGGACTCACTTTCCCTAATCAATATTCTAATGGAAATGTTTCTAATAATCATGGTAATTGCCTTCCCATAAAAAAAAATGGTATGTATAATTTGTACTTCAAAAAAATATAAAATTTTAAATATTGATTAGGTGTAACCAAGAGCCTTGTCTGTAAAAAAATCAGAAACACATTTTGCAATTATTTTTTTCCACTTATTGTTTAATTTTCAGAAACAAAAATTTTATTTATGTCTTCCTTCATATATTTTTTAATCAGAGTACTTTTCACCACCAATCACACTCCAAAATCCACTGAACTTGAATAATATGCTTATTTATCACCTAATATCCATGACTTAGGTGGTGCATATGGATAGATTTATAGATAAAATAGTAAAAATATGCTGGTGCTTGATAAAGTGCCAGACTTTCTTGGCCGAGAACAATCTAACTAAACATATATTTTATTAAAAATAAGCAATTGACTTTTGAATGACCCATCTCTCACCCTAACCTCCAAGCTATATGCTTTATTATTGGGGCAAGAATAAATTCATAGTTGATGATGCAGCCACTTGTAATAGGAAATATTATAGCTTTAAAACCTTCAGATTTCCTTGAAAATAGTCACTGAAGTATTTGCTGGAGAAAAAGCCTCTGAAAAGTGGCACTTCTAACTGCCTCATTTATAGTGCCAGTGTGACTATTTAGGTGGCTTCCTGAATACATTTTTGAATAGAATAGAAGAATAAAGATTCCAGGAAATTTCTGAAGTACAATAGCTTCATTTCTTTCAACAAATTATTTATATACCAGTATCTATTATGGTCCTTTATTCTATGAACCCTCTCTTCTGATAGCTCCTCCCACTTATTCCAGTCAGGGGTACTTTGCTCCCATAATTATAAGCATATTTATGAAATGCCCAAGATTTGGAGGCATACAAGACTAGTATCTCCCTTTATTGGTCATTTTTGTTATTCTTCAATGAGTTTTCCGGGTCTCTGACTTTCTCCTCCTTTCTGATCTCCAAGTTCTACTTCTTAAAAATCAACTGTTCAATTATCTAAATCACCAACAATATCAATAGCTATCACTTATTGGACATATAATAAACTACCAGTTACTAGGCATTAAATTACACAATATTTACAATTCCATGAAAATGTTATTTTACAAGTGTAAGTTAAAGGAGGTACACACAGGTTACATTTTTTACTCCTACTAAGTGGTGAAGCAAGGATTTGGAAGCAGGTGATCAGACTTCAGAATCTGAGTTCAACCACTTTGGTAATAGAGAAAATGGCCCCGGGTCGATATGAGGAAGGGAGATCTTTTAATAAAAACTCACAGGTGTATGATGTTGATTCAGAGGATAAGCTGCATTTCGGACCCCCTCTACTATCAGTATGACTCCAGCTTTGTAGATGAGCTTTTAGCTTGGGATCCATAATCACATAGGCCCATTCCTATACACCTCGGTCATTTTAAGTGCGAAATTTCTGTACTGATTAGATATGCCATGCAAACTCAATTTTAGATTCATAATCATCTACATAAATATAGTTTACATAAAAGAAAAGCTTTATTGTACACACTTCAAAAAATTTGAGTCTATTACTTGATATTGATGAGTCTATTTGTTGATTCTTTCATTAGTTAAGACTAACATTTTAGATTGCCATTATCATTTTAAAAATAATTACACTGGTCAATGTGTTGAACTGTTAGATGAATAATGGTTTGGATCAATTTATTATCTCTCTTATATTATCCATAACATTTTTTTTTCATTCTCATGTTTTTCTCTGGAAAGTTATAAGACTTAAATTTCATGAAACCCCTACTGTTCCAAATAATAGTATGGTAGCATCAATGCTTTCTAGCTAATAGATATATCAGCACTGAGTACCTCTGGCTCACTAATGGACATCCTGGCCCAGAAATTTCCCTAACTTCACCTAGACTGGCCAAGAAAAGGTCATTCCACTTTAAAGGGGCTAGTTTTGCCCAGATAACCTCGGAAAATGAAAATAAACTGTCTACTTTTGTCTTCTATTTCTTTTGCATTTGGACAGGTATAGACAATTAGGAGACTCGTTAGGTACATCTTTTCACACATTATCAGGCAGAATTACGGCAATTGACATACAAATCTTCGATGAAACAGTTTTGCAAATTGTTTTGTGACAACTTGGATTCATAGTGTTAGATTATATATTCTCACATAAACTGGCAGGAATAAATCTAGGGAAGAAAAAACAGTAATTATTAGACACTCTGTCAAGCTTAGAACTTATAGTCTCATTTGGACAGAATGGCAAGCTAAACTGAATCTTTTTAATTTCAAGTTGGACAATGAGGCTAAAATCATAAGCAAATTGAAAGACTCATAGTAATTGTTTATTGGTCTGTCACAGACAGAACTTTTCTCTATGCAATGAAAATTTAAAAATGCAATCATTGTGGGTTCCTACTTTTTCTCTCCTTCAGGAATGTCTTTAGCTATCCACTGGTGTAGATAGAAAGTAGGAGACATAATCTTGTCATTCCTGCAACCAGGGGCATCTAAGTTGAGGTTTTGTTTTTGTTTGTGTTTTTGTTTTTGCTTTTTTTTGCTATTGTTGTCATTTACAGTTATCTTTATGTAGATACTTCTCACTTCCCTGCAGGCAACACTTAGACATTCTTCTCACTATATAACATAGAACAGTTGAACAATACTTCTGGAACATTTCTATTTTTCCTACTTTTCAATGTTAACACAAGTTTCATTCTTCCCACACTCCCCTTATCTAAATTTTTATGTAAGGCTGTTATCATAAAAGGACATGAAAATATATGTGAGGTTTGATAAGTATGCGTGTTTATTTCTACCTTACAGGAAAATGTCCTTTTACCTTTTCTCCTACTAGCTCTTCAAAGTGTACCCTCTACTGAGAAGCTCTCTTTGACTCAGAGAAACAGAGAATTGTACTTCTTTATGTGTCTATCAGACTCTTTATTATCTTATTTTATAATTATTCACTTACGTTTTGTGTTCTGCCACCAGACTGAGAGCTCTTCCAGGGGATGAATTATATATTTGACTTCTGTGTAAGCGAAGTTATTAAATGTACAATGGAAGTAAAACTCTGTCCTCCAATATTAAATGCCAGTCAAAAGTCACAAGATAAAGTACTGAACACTCAGCAAATGATGTGAAATTGGGAGATGAAACCAGCCTTTTCTGTATGTTTTCCTTGTGGCCCACTTCTGCAGTAATTCATTTTTTCTTTCACAATCCATTTAAAAGCTTTGGAGAGAGTTCAGAAAAGGAAGGAGAAAAAAAATAGCATGAAGAAGAAGTAGGATAGGCAGCAAGTCTCATAGTTAGTCAAGATCAAACCAATTTAATGGATCTGAAATGTCATTATATTTTTCACAAGATTTTCTATGCTTAAAGATCTTTATATCTATGGTTATATAATTCAAAACCTATTTGGGTTATTTGTTATTCATGTTAGATTCACATATTGGTAGAATGAGGTATAGCTTCCAGTAATTCAGTACTCAGATTTTAACCAAATAATTTCCTTATAGTGCCCAATAGGATAGTAGGAATTTAAGGGTAACAGAACATAAAGTGCTAAGTGTGAAAACATGCCAGCTGGGTAGTAAGTGTTGGGAACCATTCTTGCTGAATGACCTACAGACAGGGTTAAAGTTGCCTGCAAGCTAGAAGTTTGCAGAACAGGCGGGCTGTGTACTGAAGGAGGAAGTTTGGCTTAATGGATAAAGTTGAACTTTCCTAGACAAAAGGAATAAGGAACAGAAAAAAGGAACAAGGATGTTTTGAGAGAACTTATGTAAATGTTAGCAATTGTTAGAATATCTGTGGGTTTTGCTTTTCGTGTACATCCTAGGATATAAATATGCTGTGCTTAATAAACTCAGGGTGCAGTACTCACTATTAGCCCTCCCAACTCTATCTTTTGTCTCTCTCTCTCTCTTTTCTTAATCCTCACTCCCCCTCCCGGGAACTGTTCTATCTTAGCTGGTGGACTCCTGCACATAAGTGAAGTTTACTCAGGTAAAAGAGAGAAATAATACAGCCCCAAACAGAAGAGCAGATAAGAAAAGAGTTGGTGGAATGCCAAAAACCAACATGATTAATCTGATTATAGTCTTAGATATGGTGGTAAATAAGCTGAACAGTAAATACAAAAATCAGAGTTTCTCAAAAATGGTTAGAGAACTATCTATATCTGAAAAATTGATTCCTGCTAAAAATGCATATTCCTGGGTCCTTCTTAAAGTTTCTCAAAATAAAATGTCATATAAACATAAATAATACATTTTTATCTTACAGGTTACTCACAGAATTAACTTCTATCAGAATTTAATTAAAGAAGAAAAGCATCATTAAATATAAAAACAAAAAGGAAACATGGGTAAAATTTCCTTTTTAGATTACAAATAACAAAACAACACAGAAGCATTAAAGTGATTTGTCAAGTATAATGTATGTAAAAATTATTGAAAACATTTTTTTTAATTCATAGTAGGTGTTTCAAAGATAAAAAAAAATATTTCTGACCCAATGTCATTTCATTTATTTATTCATTCATTCATTCATCTTTTTGTATTAATCAATAAGCCACATACCAATGTTTGAGGTTCTGAGAATATAAAATTGAATGAAACAAAGTTTTATATAAATTTACATACATTTTTATCCTTTAAAAAATATATGCATTTAAATGATAGATTTCTCTCAGAATATAGGTTTTTATACAGTCCATAATTTTGTCATTGTTATAATTATCATTTAGTTTAAAATATAATTGCTGTTCATATTTTTTTAAATCCCCAGGTTATCTAGAATGAGTTGCTTATCTAAAAACATGGAATTTTAAACATATGTTGATTTTTCCCTAATTCTATTTTGATCAGAGAATATAGTTCTATTTCCATCACTTTCCATTTAATTAGATATTATTTATGTTCCAGTATGTAATCAGTTTTTAAAATGTACTATGTGCCTCAGAAAAGAACATTCTCTGAAGTTGTCGGGTGAGGCTATAAAGTCTTATATCATTTAGAGGATACTTAACATTTAGTTCAAAACTTTATGCTTATTTTATCTGCTTGTTATATGAGTTCCTAAGAAAAATACATTATTTCTCATCATGACTTTTTAAATTTCTCCTAACCCTGTCAATTTCCTGCACTATTTTTGCTATCAATCTTTCTATGTCACTATATTTTTTGGTCTTTTTTTTTGTAATTAAGACGTAATTGACTTTTAAAAAATCCATTCTGATAATCTTCGTCTTTTATTTGGAAAATTTAGTCTATTTAAATTTAATAAAATTATTGATTTTTACTATTTATTTACTATTTGATATTTTTCAGTCTGATGTTTTCTTTCCTTCTTTCTTGAAAATTAATTATTTTTTTATTATTCCATTTTCTCCTCTCTACTAGTAATTCCCGCTCTATCAGCAATTCTATTGCTATTATGTTACTGGTTACACTAGAAACTTCAATGTGTTTTCTTAATACATTTACCGTTTCCCAAGAAATCCAATGATTATAGAATATCATAACTCCTTTCTATGTTGCCAAATTATATAGTATAGATATCATGTGTATGTTTATGTATAATTCTACTCTGTAGATTTATGTGCTTAAATACATATTTCACTCCTATTCTTTTTGTATACAGTAAATGTGTGTGTATCCAATATTATTGTCCTATAGAATGAATTTATTCATTTAAATCCATTGACATTTAACTTTTCAATTAATATATAATCTTTTCTGCAGTAGCAATTAAGTGAAATTATTTTATTTCTGCCAGAAGAACATTTTTTGATATTTACTCAATGTTGTTCTCTTGGTAATTATGAGTTTTTATTTGCCTTTGAATTTCCTTATATATTTTGACAAATAATTTTAGTAAGTATAGAATTCTTGGTTGTTGTATCCCCCAAGACCACTCTCACATTTGCAGATTCACTTTAATGAGTCATTAGACTCAGCATGCTTTGCCCTCTTGGCTAAAATTTATCACAGTGACCTAGTAAGGAAATGCACTTAGATCATACAGGAGAAAGATACAGATAGATCATGGAAGAACTCACATACAGGTTTCCTTTTTCTCTTTCCATCCATAGTGTTCATATACAGCATACTCATTACCTAGCAACAAAAAAGCAGCAACGTGTGTGATCTTTCTGCCCAGAAAAGCCTATAATAGACTCAATACCCAAGATTTTTATTAGAGCTGTTTACATTGATACCTACTGACTAGAACATGCCAAATTCTTGACTCTGAGGAGAAAAACAGGTGTTCAATATAACCCATATTATTTTCATACAAAAATTAAGCATAGTGAAGCATTCTTTTCAGTTAACTGTTCACTGGAAACACTCTAAAAACCAAATTCTAAGATGCCACCTAAGAGCAAACATTAAAAGTCAACATTCCTAAGTATAACAGTCTCAAGCCTGATATGTTCATTTTTTTCTGCACAGTTGCAATTATTTTTTAATACTTTGCAAAAATGATACATTGTCTTCTGCCGTCTATTGTTACTGTTTATAAGTCAGCTTTTCGTGTCATTGATATCTTTTCAAAAATAACATGCACCTTTTCTATTTAAGATTTGTCTCTAAGATTGATCACAGTATGCCTAGATTTGGTTTCCTCTACATTTATGTTGCTTTTGTGCTTTTTAAATGACAGTGTTTTAAATGTGTTGCTGGATATTTTCCATCCATTTTGGAAAATTTTCAGGCATATATATTGATATATATCTGTCCCTACTAATTTCTCCTTTATCTCTGAAATTCAAATTATTTGTATGTTTAATCTATATGTCATATTTCACATATGATAGCAAGCAACAGGATGAAGAAACACCATTACCAACAAACAAGTCAGAAGCCCTCAGAAGCTCTCTAATCACTACCAATATAGAAAAGGTAACCACTCTCCTGACTTTACATTGCTTAAGTTGAATAGCTTGTTTTTAATTACCCTTTTAAAGTACTCAAATTGTATTAACAAACAATGACTTTCTTCTTATTTAAGTCAATATGTCAAAATAGTGACATTAACAATAAAAATAATATTAATTTAATTCTTGCTTTTACATAAAGAAAATGAGGATTAATCTCTCTTCCCATATCCTACCAGTTCACCTATATGCTCAATCTCCTTGAGACATAATCTATACCCTGTGAGATAAGTAAAATATAGCATATTTATCAGAAAATTTGATTAACCATTTAACATTAAGCAGTACCACAAGTTACCAGAAATTCAATAATCCATGCACAGCTTATCCTATCAGTTCACTACTTAAAATCTTTAGACAGCACCTCACTGTTTTTAGGTTTAAATCCAAACTTCTTATACTTGTACTCACAAGACTATTTTATGCTTCTCCCAAAATATTTCAGCTTCTGCTTTCATATTAAGTATGAATTCTCTCTGTTCCTATATCTTGCAACCATGCTAAACTTATTAAAAGACTGTAAATTCCTTAATAATGGCCTTGCACTTCACATCTTGATATTTAAATAGTTTGAATATTCTTTTTTGTTTTTATTCATTTGCCAAAGTACATGATTTAAATGTTATAATTAAATTGTAATTCAACTTTAAATAAAAAAATATTAATCTACTATAAAAGAGAATGAAGTATTTCTGAGCCTATTCATTCTCTTATATCTATATTGTTATCTATGGAATAATAAGAATTACGTCAGTATCATATTAAACATTAAATACAAAAAAAACCTTAATTATCAGTTAGTGAGACATATGTATAATCATAGAGCAAATTCTGTGTATTCAATGAGTTCCTATACCGCCTCATCAAATAAGCATATGGCCAAGAATATTCTTTACAGAATTTTAAAAACTAAATAACTTAATTGCTTTTTAATTTAACCTATTCTATCATTGCCTCTGAACTACCAAGATTAAAATAACATGATGAAGAAGTCCATTGAATCCTTTTTCAATTTATTTTGTCCATGATATAATTCCTACATTAGTTTTTCTGAGTCCTATAAGTAAAATTACATTACAAATTAACAAAAGCCGTTTTTTCAATGTTGTTCCAGAAAAAGAGAAGTGAGAATGGGAGGCATCATTAATGTTTATACTATACCCTACTACTTCTTTAATTCATTCTTTCTACTTAACCACAGAATCTGTGAGAAGTCTTGTTCATGCCAATGCAAATAGGGTAAAAACGGAAGATCCAACGAACATTTACAATAATACGCTAATGTATTTTTATGAAAATAAAAGGAGAAATTTATGAGAGCTGAGAAGATACATTGATGCAGTTTGGTTTTTTAACTATACCTGTTTTTTTTTATTACATTTGTACTAAATTATAATAATCACAAAGAAGGAATTAAACACATTCTAATAAAACTGCAGATTCTGTTGATTAAATGGGCTAATCATGTAGAGAATTAAAGTTTTGTTGAGAACAAATAAGTTTAAATCACATTGGCATCACTAGTGTAATTTAATTAAAGTTTTTACAAATAAATGGAAATACTTTATAATTCCCATTTCCATTTCTAACTTCATTAGTTGAAATTCCATTCTGTAAAAGAAATGTCTTTAAATTCATACCCCAGAAAAAATAACTCTCTATATATTCAAAAGACAAATCTCTTTTACAAGAGGTAAATAGCAGGTTTCATGCTGGTGAATGATTATCATTAATTTGTTTTGATATCTGTTAAATTAAGAAAATGATGAGATTATAGCTCATATTTGAAGTTTATGGGGAAAAGCAACACACTTATTCCTGAAATACACCTTCCACTGCAGTCAAAAGTACAATGATGCCAAATTTTTATTGAGAAAACAAGCTGGCAGCTCATGTGTGGGTGTACATTTATCACATTAGGAAACTCTTGAACCTACTGGCGTGGGAAAGCTGAAGAAAAATAAAACTAGAATGAGCAATTTCAAAATAAATTAAAATTGTGTTCTTAAAACATCGCTTTATTTTGCATAAATCAATCTGCTAATATACATATATGTGATTTGTATTATATTATATATATGTATATCCTAATGCATATAAGACATGTAATATGCCTTACTCTTAATTATTTCCTGTTTTCCTATCCTTGCAGAATTTTTTATTATCATTACCTGCCAATTTCTTATTATATTTTAAGTTCTAGCATAAACCTCATTTCCTCTGTCAAAAGTTTTGCACTTTTATCAGAAATTTCTCCACCTGTTTACATTCATAGCACTTTTTACATATTATTATTCATCCATTCAGCCATTATCAAGTATATTACTGAATATTATGTGGTAGGCACTGGGTCGTGGGTATATAGCAATGGATGAGACCTAGTATCTTTTCTAAAAAAGTTTGCATTCTATTGAGAATATGATAATGAAAAAATATTGTAAGCAATGTGACTGGAAATCCTATTGTTCTCTAGGATGTAGTGACAGGAAGTATATAGTTAATTAGGAAAATATAAGAGAAGAAGACTCTATAGCCCTGAAATCCTGAAAATTTTTTTTAATGCTTCTTTAAATTGTCATCTAACATCTATTAAGACATAGAACATATAAATAGTCACTACATTCACTTGCAACTTGCCACCTTCTGATGATTGATTTTGCATCTTCATACTTGCAACGTCTTAGAGCCATGGATATAAGTAGGACTAAAAAATGTATGGTTGTTGAATTGAATCAAAACAAGACATTACCCCAAAGATGGTATCTTCTAGTGGGGAGGTAATGACAGCTATGTACCACAGAGTGTATAAATAAGAGCATACAAGTGCTAATGGAACAAAATTGAAGGAACAGTTAACTATAAGAGGGATTTCAGAAGTCTCATGAATGGGGTGGATTTTCATCTGGGTCCAAAAAAATAAATGAATAAAGTAGAAAATAGGGAATATGTGGAAAAAAATATCCCAGGGTTAGATTTTAGAGAAGATAAGCACTAGTGATATAATCTATTCATGTAAATGCATAAGGCAAAAATAAATAATTGCATTTAAAAATGAATTAAATAGATGCATCTTCTTTCATATTTTTTTAAATACTAAATAATAATTTGGTAAACACAGTGATGGAAAATTAGAATGAAATTGTCACTGAAGTCCAAATTAATACAGTTTCAAAAAAAATAAGTATTTTAACAATGGTAAAGTATTGATGAGGTGTCTCAAGTGTTCAACCATAATTATTCAACAAATATTTATTTAGTATCTACTGTATGTCAAACAACATGTTAAGAGGTAAACATTTATCTATGAATAAAGATGAATACAAAAACAAGTTATAAGCAAAAACACTGCAACCATGGGCTTAAATTTATTTCAAAAGGTTAAAATACTGCTCTTCTTTTTATTGAAATATATATTTTATCTTTTCCTAATTGCACCTTTATTTTCCCTTTTTTATTGGAAAATTATTTCTTCATATTCAAGTGGCTTAAGTTTGGTCAATTTATCTAGGGAATTTGGATCTTTAATCATGACATATAAGGGACATTTGGAAATGAATTATGGGATTGCAGGTGTTTGAGCAACAATCTATGAGCTTCTATTGAGATTTCGAAAGGGAGTAGAAATTATTTTGTGTAGAAAATCTGAATTAAATGGGAAGAAATAAATTTAGAAAGGTAATGCTCAGAGGTGAAGGGATGATTTTACGCTTTTGTAAGAGAGAGAACATGATTGAAGCTCTTGAATCTAACCATTTGAAAGAATGCCATTTTGGACTTCTTAGTTACATGTGTCAGTGAAATCACTCTTTTCTTAAAATATTTGAGCTGGGTTTCCATCTCTTAAAAAAAAAAGAACCACAATCAATATGATATGTATCATCATTATTATAATAAATGTTATAAAGGAAAGTACAGATTTTATGAGCACATTTTAATTTAAAGGAAACAGAGCATTTAAGCTTGACCAAATGATGATAAACTGAGCTCATCTTTGTGAAAGATATTTAGCAACTATACATAGATGTCCCGACCCGCAGGACTTAGTTATTCGTGGGGGGAACGAGGAGGATCCGACCTGAAAGAAAATGGGGGCGAAAGAAGAGCGGAGGCAAGACAAAGTTCTGATCAAGCCTCCAAATTTTTATTGCAAACCGGGGATAAATATACACAGAGGTTCAGGGGGCGGTATAGGCTAAGGGGTACTTGTAGGCAGGGGATTGG
>PVKZ01008508.1:0-15583 GCA_004027375.1 Macroglossus sobrinus
AAAGCAAAAGTAGTGATACTAATACCAGATGACATAGACTTCAAAATAAAAAAGGGAAAGAAAGATACTGAGGGACACTTCATAATAATAAAGAGAATCATGCACCAAGAAGATATAACACTTATTAATATCTATGCTCCCAATCAGGGAGCCCCAAAATATGTAGAGCAATCACTAACAAAACTAAAGAGAGAAACAGACCAAAACACCATTGTAGTCAGGGACCTAAATACCCCAGTGTTGGGTATGGACAGATCATCCAAACAGAAAATCAATAAGGAAATAACATCCTTAAATGACACTTTAGTCCAACTGGACATAATTGACAATTACAGAGCCTTCCATCCTCAAACAGCTGCTTATCCATTCTTTTCTTGTGCACATGGAACAGTCTCAAGAATCGACCACATACTTGGACACAGAGATAGCCTCAACAAATATAAGAGGGTTGAAATTCTACCAACCATATGCTCTGATTTTAATGCTTTGAAACTAGAGACCAACTGCAAAAAGAAATCAGGAAGAACCACAAATACATGGAGATTAGACAACATGCTACTAAAGAATAACTGCGTTGGAAAGAAATAAAAAGAGATCAAGAGATACATAGAAATGAATGATAATGATAGTACAACATATCAAAACTTTCGGGACACAGCAAAAGAGGTCATAAGAGGAAAGTTCATCTCCTTACAGGCTTATCTCTAAAAACAAGAATGAGCCCAAATAAACAACCTAATGCTTCATCTTAAAAAAATGAGAAAAGAAAGAACAAATTAAGCCTAAACTCAGCAGAAGGAAAGAAATAATCAAAATTAAAGCAGAAATAAATGAAATTAAAAACCAAAAAAAATAGGGTAGGGGGAGGGTGAAGTGGGTAAAGGGGATCAAATATATGGTAGCTGAAGGAAACTGGACTTTTCTTGGTCAACACACAATAGAATATATAGATGTCAAATTATAACATGAAAATTATATAATTGTATTAACCAATGTTACCCCAATAAACTTAATTTAAAAATTGTTTTAGCGCTTCTAGTTCTTTTAGATTTCCCATAAATTTTAGAATAAGTTTGTCCATGTCTGAAAAAAAAGAAAAAACTTTGCTGAAATTTCTCTAAACCTGTATATCAAATCCAGGAAAGTTAACATCTTTCCTATGTTGAATCTTCCAGTCTGTAAACATGTCATTTTTGTCCATTTATTGAGATCTTTTTTAATTACTTCTATCAGGATTTTGTAATTTTTAGCACACACAGAAATATGTATAAGTACATAAGTACATATTTAAACATAACACCTAAAATTTTCATTTTCTTTGGATCGTTTATGTGTCAATATGTTTTTAATTTTAGCTTCCATATTGTTAGTACATGGAAATGTGGTTTATATTGTGCATTGATATAACCTGTGATCTTGCTGAACTCACTCCTTAGTTCTAAGAGACTGTTTTTTTCTATATTCCTTGAGATTGTCTCTATAAACGATCACGTTGTTTGCAAAGATACAGTTTATTTCTCCCTTTGCAATCTGTATATCTTTTATTTCTTTCCCTTGCCTTATTACTAGAACTTCCAGTACTATATTGAATAAAAGTGGTGAGAGCTGACATCCTTGCCTTGTTCCTGATCTTAAAGTGAAAGCATTCAGTCTTTCACCATAAAGTCTGATGATAGCTGTAGAGGTCTTTTTTCGATGCTCTTTATCAAGTTAAGATGGTTCTGCTCTATTTCTAACTCGCTGAGAGTTTGTATCATGAAAGACTGCTGGACTTTGTTAAATGCTTTTTCTGTATCTTAGCCTGTTAATATAGTAGATTATATTTATCTTAGAATGTTGAACCAGCCTTGCCTACATGAAATAAATTCTACTTCGTCATGGTGTATAATAATTTTTATACATTGTTGAATTTGATTTGCTAACATTTTTTAGCATTTTTGCATCTAACTTTACTGTAGTTTTTTGGATCTTTTGTTTTTACCATTGCAGTGCCTTCATCTGATTTTGGTATTAGGATAATACTAGACTTTTAAAATGAATTGGGACCTGTTTCTTCCTTTTCTGTATTTTAGAAGAAATCATGTAAAATTGGTGGTGATTTTTCTTTAAATCTTTGGTAGAATGCTCCAGTGAAACTGTTTAGACCTCATGATTTCTTTTGAGGATAGCTTTTTAATTATAATTCAATTTCATTAAATTGTTTCATCTCAATTCAGTTTTGATAGTTTGCAATTTTAAAGGAACTGGTACATTTGTTCTAAATGGTTGAATTTATGAGTGTAAAGATGTTAACATTATTTCTCTTATTATCCTTTTATTGGCTACAGGCTCTGTATTAATAGCCCATTCCATCTCTGATATTGTTGATTTGTGTCTTCACTTTTCTAATTCTTGTCATTTGTGCTAGAGGTTTATCAATTTTATTAATATTTCTCCCAAAAAAACAGCTTTTGTTTCATTGGTTTCCTGTTTTTCCTGCTCTTATCTTTATTATTTCCTTCCGTTTGCTTACCTAAAATTTATTATGCTCTTCTCTGTTTTCTTGAAGTGAATACTTAAATTATTATTTGAAACTGCTTTTCTTTTTTTATGTATTTAGTGTAATAAGCTATAAATTTTCCTCTTGGAATTGCCTTATGTGTGTCCCACATATTTTGATATATTGTCATTTAAATGTACTATTTTTGTATTTTTTAAATTTTCTTTGAGACTTATTCTGACTCATGTATTACTTAGAAGAGTGATTTTAGTATTCAAATTTTTAGAGATTTTTCTGTTGTTTTTCAATTACTGATTTCTAGTTTGATTCCAGTGTGGTCAGAAAAAATATACTCTGTATGATTTCTATTCTTTTAAATTTTTTGAGGTTGTCTTATGTCCCAAGACATGGTTTATTTATTTTATGAATGCTCCATAGGTGCTTAAAAACATGTTTATTCTGCTGTTGGATGAGGAGTTCTGTGTATGTCTATTAGGTCTGATAATAAATAGTGTTGTTCAACTCCCTTATTTCTTGAAGTTTTATGGTTCTGTCCTGTTATTTCCACCCAATTATTGAGTCCATAAAGATTTTTTTTTAATTTCTGTTATTGTATTTTTCAGTCCTGTAATTTCTACTGCTTTTTTATAACTTTTTTCTCTTTGATATTTTCTATTTGTTATATGTTTCCAGAGAATTCATGATTGTTAAAGAATTTTATGATAGCTACTCTAAAATCCATGTTAGATAATCCAGCATTCGATTCATGTCAGCATTGCCATTTGTTGATTTTTTTTCTCATTCTTGTTGTGATTTGTTTTCTTGTTTCTCAATATGATGAGTTATTGTAATCTGAAAATTCTGCAAATTACATTATAAGACTCTGCATCTATTTAATCTTCTTTTTTTAAGCAGGCAATATCCCTATTGACATGTATCACAATGGCCAGTAATTGTATATGTTCAGCTTCCTACTAACCTCACTGCCAGCACTCTTAAAAAAGTGGGGCAGTAACTCACACTGCCTCCTTACAGGTGAGTGGGGTGACAGTTTAGTCATCTTTCAACCCCTGATGACACCCTACTGAGAAAAAAAATAGGGCACTAACTGGAACAGACTTATTGTTTCCAAGTAGGAATATAAAATCGGCTTCCCATTGAGCCCTACCACCACCAGAAAAAGGAAAGGGGAGGGCCAGCTCACACTGCTTTACTGCTGCAGGATGCAGTTAAAAGTCAGATGAGCCTGATGACACCTAGGAAGGGAGAAGTAAGCTGAGCACCAATAAGCCTCATTTCTTACCACTTTATTCTACTTCTTTGATGCCAGATAAGAGTGGAGCTAGTCCTGTTCTCACTGTCTCATTAAGTTTTGTAGGAGGAGGAAAAGTTCTTCCTCTGCAAAGAGGTTCAGTAGCTGGGTCCCAAGAATCAAACTAATAAAAGACAAATTAACAGAAGAAAAAATACAGACTTTATCTATGTATGTAATGTACATACATGCAGGGGAACCGTGATTAGTAACTCAAAGGGTAGTTAGAATTTGGGGTTTATATATCATCTTAACAAAGGATAATAAATTTATGAAGAAGTGACAAGACAATGAAAAAGGGAGTTAGGTTTTTATGGGCAATAAATTATGGAAAGAAGAATAAACAGGGAAAACTAATAGAAAATAGGGGTTATTTTAGTATTATTTGTTTGTGCAGACCCAACTCAGTGCCAGCTTTTGGTCTCCAGTGACAATGGTTGTTTTCTTTCTCCTGGTATAGGGGAGAAGAAGAGGAATATCCTCACAAAAGGAAAATTGTGCCCTCCCTTTAGTCAGAAAAGTTGAGGGCAGACAGCTTTTCTTATGTTTGCTATTTCTCAATTGCCTTCAGCTCAAAATAACCCTTATGCCAAAGTGGCCTATTTGAAGTGGCATTTTCTGATTCCCTTCATTTTCACTGCTGCTGAGTGAGAGTAGAGGCTAGCTCACAACTGGACCCTCCTGACATTTTCTTGGCAGGGGGATTGGAGCACCTCCCATTACCATGCTTTACTAGGAGACCCCTACTCAGTCCCTGAAAATGTGGGGTATGATTTTCATTGCTGTTTGGCTATAGTAGGAGGATATTGCCAAAGAGGTTTTCTGTTGTTAGGCTACCTTTTCCCTGGTCCTTTAGCTATAAAGAAACAGGTTTCCTTGTGCTTTTCTGTTTGTGTCTGTTAGTGGGTCAAAATTAGAGGCTGTAAAGGGCACTATTGAGGAGATATGGGAAGCAACAGAAAACCAACGGACTTACTGCTATGTCCCTCCTTGCATCCTGAAGTCTGAAGGTAGTCTGCCTTCTTATTGCCTGACAGAGACTTCCTATGGCTGCTCATTGTATTATGTCTTTTAGGTGTATGAGGAAAGACAAAGGAGGAACAGCATTGTTCCAAATCACCAGAACTAGAAGTTACTTCCCACACTCAAAATCAGATTTTTATTATAGCAACAGCCCAGTCTCAGTACCAAAATCTGTATTAGTTTTCTATTGCTCCATACCAACTACTACAAACTTAGTGGCTTAAAAGAACATTAATTTATTACCTCACAGTTGTTGTAGATCAGAAGTCCAGGCATGGCATGACTGGATTCTCTGGCACTCACCAAGGATACAGGTCTTATCTGGAGCTCAGGGTCCTCTTCAAATTTCATTGGTTATTGGCACAATTCATTTCCTTGCGGCTGTAAGACTGAAGTTCTCATTTTCTTGCAAGCTGTGGGCCAGGAAGCACTCTCAGCTCCTAGAGATTGCTCACAGGTCCTTGCCTCTAGTCTTTTGCCATATTATCAACAGAGGCCTCCTTAAGAATACTTCTCACACTTTGAATTTTTCTAACTTATCTTTCTATAACCAGCCAAAGAAAACTTCCTGCTTTTAAAGGGCTTATGTGATTATTCTATACCCTCTTGAAATGTCTGTTTATCGTAAGGTCAGCTATGACATATGAAAACCTAATCACAGAAATAAATTCCATCATCTTCACAATCTAAGGGATAATATAGAGTGTGCACACCAAAGGGGCATAAAATCTTGGGAAACATCCTGGGAAATCCTACCTGCCACAGCATTTCTTTTCAACTCCATGTTCATTGAAATTACATTGTTAGCTTAAAATCAACCAAAGTGGATGCATTAATAGCATAGAAATTAGAAAATGCTATAAGTCAAGGTTTTCCTTTCCCCTTCCACTCCAGAGAGCAGCTTTACGAGCACACTGAATAAATCTAACAAGAGATAGATGTATAAGACCTCTACCACTGAAAACTACAAAGCATTGTTGAGAATAAATAAAGATTGCCTAAATAAATAGAGGAGCTATAACTTGTCCATGGAGTAAGAGACTCAATATTGTTAAAATATCAGTTCTTCACGAATGGTCTATAAATACAGTTCAATCTCAATCAAAACTCTCATTGGTTGTGTAAATTGTTATATAATTCTAAAACTCAATATGGAAATACAAAGACCTAGAATAACTATGACAATTTTGAAGTAGAAGAGCAAAGTGAAAAGACCATCAGATTTCAAGACTTACTCTAAAACCATGGTAATAAAGACAGTGTAGCACTGGAATAGAATAGACCAATGAAATTGAATTTTTTAAATTCCAGAAAAAGACTCACACATATATAGTCATTTAATTTTGACAGAGGCAGTACTGCCTTTAGTGGGGGAACCAATGATCTTTTCTATAAATGATATTGCAGCAATTAAATACTATATAAGAAAAATAAAACCTGGCTCTCTCCTCTACAAAAATTAATTTGTGATATATCATAGATCTAAATATGAAATGTGAAACACTAAAACTTCTAGAGAAAAATATGAGTATATCTTTATGAACTTAAGGTAAGCAAAGATTTCTCAAATGGAACACATTGAAAAATGAAAATAGAATTATAATTTATTAAAATAAGAGCTTGTGATTACCAAAATACAGTATAAAAACAATAATAATATGAACCACAAACTAGAAGATATTTTATTATATAAATCCAGCATAGGATTTGTATCCAAAATATATAAAAAACTTCTATAAATTTATTACCTTTAAGATGGTAAACCCATAGAAAAATAAGGAAAAGACTTGTACTTTATAAAAGGGAATATCTGAATGTCCAATAAGTCTATAAAAAGGTGATCAACTTTGGAAAAATATGTTAAAATTATGACAAGATACCACTATATCACTAGAAAATCTATATTTAAAGGAACTGATGATGCTAAATCTTGGCAAGGAGATGTGTAACTGAAACTCTCATACATTGCTGGTGGGAATACAAGTAAGACAACCACTTACACTCTATGACCCAAAAATTCCACTTTTGAGTGTGTTCACCAATATTAATATAAAAGAATCTTGATAGTGGCTTTATTCATAAATGGAAGACAACTCAATTATCCATCAGCAGTAAACTGGATATATAATTTATGGCATATTCATACAATGGAATATTACAAAGCAGTGAACAAAAATGAACTATAGCCATGCACAACATTGAGTGAATCTGAGTGAATCACTCAGATATAATGATGAGTGAAAGAAACACAAAGAAGTATACATTTATATAAAATTTAAAGAGACAAACATATCAAACTGATATATTCTACATATATCAAAAATATTTGGGGGGTAATTAGGAAAATGTGAGTAAGTACTAGATATCCGACAGTAGTAGACTTTGTTAATTTCCTTGGGTGTGATAATGGTATTGTTATCTCTCATCTGAAATAATTAAAAATAAAGTGTCATGATATTTTGCAACCTACTTTTAAATAGTTATCATGAACATATGTGAGTGTATGCAAAGCAAATACTAAGACTTTCTATTACTTTTATTATTAAAAAAATGAAGCTATTTCTATTTTAAAAAGAAATTTAAAAGAATATAGTTTTGTCATAAGAATATAGTATAAACACTTTTTTTAAAATAAATTTTTAGTCAGGGATAAAGGGAAAGATGAATATAGTTGACTAGATTAAAATTAAGAACTATTAAGAACTTCTTTCATTAAAAGTTATTATTAAGAAAGAAAAAAGCCACAAAATGGGAGAAGATATTTATGAGTATTCCCTTTTTAATAATACATTAGGTTGTATATTTACATATTTTATGTGCTTCTCTGAGTGCTTTCGTATTCCGCAAAAGCAAATAAAAAGTTTTTAATAAGGACATTCAGCTATAAAGGACCAGGTAGATTTGATTCGGCCAGTAGTGGCTCTAAGGAGGTTTTTAGTATGCTTGTTAAATGGGTCATTTAGTTGCAAGAATGGGTGGCATTGTTGCCTGTGGAAGCATTAAAAACAAACAAACAAACAAACAGTAAAACTAACAAGCAATTTTCTCCAAAGTGTTGGGGAAGAGCCTGAGGCCAGAAAGAGGTGGGGGCCTACATCTGGAGAGCCCCACCTGGAAAATATAAAACATCATGAAGCCAATTAATTCTCCCTGATTGGCATGAAAATTAATTTGCCTAGAATTATTCATGCTGGAGGGTTCTAATTATTCATTTCCATCAAGATGCAAATTGAAAATTAAGTTTTGTGCAAAGAGAACAAGAGAGAGATTAGAAAGAAATGGTGGGATATGAGGACAGGCCTAGTTGGAGAGAGAAGCTGGACCCAATTGGTGAGGAAGACACCCTTGAGGCCAGCTTGCCTTCCACATGAAGTTTCACTGAGTTAGAGGAGAAGCACTGAGTTAAATGAGAAGCACACCTGAAGTGCCCATTGTGTGCAAGCTCCATCACAATATGTTCCTGATGCTGGGGAGACCCGAGTTGCTCTCTGGTGCTAGTGCAGGCAACAGCTACATAACAAAATAAAAACGATGTACTATATATAAATTCTTGACTGTGATGGGTTTTCAACAAATGTTTGATGACTCACTGCTGCATTATTAATCTTTTGGCAGACCACTAAAAAAGTCATCCTCTGTATGAATAATAAAATTTATTAAAATATACAAGAAATATTTGTTATTTAGCTAGAATGGGCAAAGCCTGTGATAGGTGATGGAGATGCAGAGGGGAAAAGTCAGCATTTATACCCTCAGGGAACCCACTGTCTGGTGCTGAGACTATAATAGACCATTAGAGTAGCTGGGGAGGTTCTTAGGGAGAAAAGATGTGTAAAAAACACAAAGCATTATTGAGAAAAAATGAAGAAGAACAAAATATATCAAAATGCAAAGGATCCAGATTAATCAGGGCATTCTTAAAAAAAAAAAGTAGATTGACCTGCTTTACTATCAAAACATTATAAAATGATAGTATATTAGTGAGAGTTCTTCAGACTGAACCAACAGTATGTGTATATGTACAGAGATTTATTTTAAGAAACTAACTTGCAATTATAGATTTGGTAAATACAAAATCTATAGGGTAGCCCAACAGGTTGGGAACCCAGAAAGAGTTGCAATTCAAATCCAAAGACATTCTGCTGGCAGAATTCCCTCTTGTTCAGAGAAAGCCAGTCTTTGTTTTATTAAAGCCTTCAACTGATTGAGGAGAATCACCCATATTGTGGAGAGCAATCTGCTTTACTCAAAGTCCAGCAATTTAAAACTTAATTTTATCCCCAAAACACCTTCACAGAAACATCCAGAATTATGTTTGAGCACAGTGGCCCAGCCAAGTTGACACATAAAATTCACCATCACAAGTGGTAATTAAGAAAGAATAGTTTTGGCACAAGAACAAACAAACAGACCAATAAAAAATATTAGAAATTCCAAGGGGAAAAAAAAACACTAATGAGATATTGCAGAGTACTGGAGAAAGGCCAGCTATGGATCAAATGGTTCTGGGACAACTGGTGGCTGCACCTTGGTTTCTGGCATGGCTTCTAGAGGCAACTATAAGCACAGTATTTGTGGATTGCTTGCTGAATCTTAACAACTGGCCCTGGAGAGGCACAGGTTGGGGCTATCCTTGGCCTTTAACTGAACCTCTCTCAGGTCTGTGCACTGAATACCTATCACATAAAGCCATGCTAATAAGGCCAGGAGACTTAGGAGTTTTGCTTAGTGCATAGAAACAGACACTGAAAGGCAGCCAAAATGGGATGACAAAGATGTAGAAACCATATGAGAGAACAGAACAGAGATCCAGGAAAAAATGGAGTCAAGCAACATAATGGAGGCAAAGTTTTAAAACACGGGTTATAAAGATGCTCAAAGAACTTAGGGAAAGAGTAGATGAACTCAGTGAGAGTTTTAACAAGGAGATTAAAAAAAAACACAAAAATTGAAATGAAAATTTTAAAAGGGAACCAGTCAGAAATGAAGAACACATTATTTGAGATGAAGAGCATATTAGAGGGAATCAACAGAGTGGATAAAAAGGGGGATCAAGCCACCAATATAGAAGATGAGAAGGCCAAGGACACTCAATCAGAATGGCAAGGAAAAAAAAAAGCCAAGACTATAATAATAATTTAAGGAGCCTATAGGACACAACTAAATGTAAAAATATTCATATCAGAGTGGTATCAGAAGGAAAACAAGAAGTTGAAGAGCTATTTGAAAAAATAATGATGGAAAACTTCCCTTACCCAGTGAAGGAAATAGACATACAACCCCCAGAAGCTCAGAACCTCAAAAAAGATTAACCCAAAGAGGCCCACACCAAGACACATCATAATTAAAATGCCAAAGGTTAAATACAAAGAAAGAATCTTAAAAGCAGCAAGAGAAAAACAGATAGTTACCTACAAGGGAGCACCCATAAGACTTATAGCTGATTTCTCAAAAGAAACTATGCAGGACAGAAGGGCATGGCACAGAATATTCAATGTGATGAAAATCCAGGATCCACAATCAAGAATACTTTACCTAGCAAAGCTATCATTTAGAGTCAAAAGACAGACAAAGACATTCCCAGACAAAAACAAGCTAAAGGAATTTATCAACACCAAGCCAGTATTAAGAAAATGTTGGAGGGAGTTCTTAAAAAAAAAAAAAAGCATGCATCAAAAACAGGAATAAAGAATGATTTTGGAGAAATATGGCGAAGTGAGAGACATCCCTATTTCCCCAACCCAGAGGGCCTTTCCCCCAATATCCTCTGAGACCAAACACCTTGGAGCCCCAGGGGACTCTGAAAACACTACTGAAACTGTTACCAACAGTGACAGAGACTGAGACTGAAGGTAGCAAGCAAGATTAAATATCTATAAGAAAAAACAAGGCATTACTAAGTATATAGAGCAGAGATCCAAGAGGATGCCACCTACAGGAAACCAAAAGGAAAGCACCTTCTTTGGAAGAGGCTAAAAAAAGAGACCTTTATATAATAAATATTCTTTGGGGGGTGGGGGGAGTAGAATACACTTCCATTAATGCCCAGGTGGAGAAATAGTCCATTAAACACCATGAACAACCAAGGAGACGAGGCATCTCAGAGAGAAAGATAAAAATCTCCAGAAAATAAGCTTATAGACATAGAAATATGCATCTTAAATGAAAGATAATTCAGGATGGTACTTTTGAAAAATCTCAATGACATTCAAAATAATTAGTATAAATTATAGAAATTGAAAAAACAATTATCACAGCAGAATGAGGTTTTTAGTGAGGATACTGAAACCCTCAAAAAGAACCAAATAGAACTTCTAGAGATGAAGAACACACTGCAAGAGTTGAAAAATGAAATAGCAAGCTTGGGAAACAGAACTGGCCAAATGGAGGAAAAGATCAGTGATATTGAAGACTGGAATCTATAAATAAATCAGAAGGAAGTAAAGAGAAACTGAAGAATAAAAAATAATGAAAGAGAAATACAAGAACTAGCTGATACTACCAGGAGAGGAAACAAGAATATGGGCATTCTTGATGAGGAGGAAAAGGAAAGTGATTAGAAAGCATTTTCAGACAAATAGTTGACAAGAATTTTCCAAATCTAAGGAATGAGCTGGAGCTTAGAATTTAAGAATTCAACAGAACACACAATTATCTGAACTCAAAAAGGCCTTCACCAAAGCACATTGTATTAAAATGATCAAAAATCAATGACAGACAGAATTCTCAGGGCATTCAGCGAAAAGAAGACAGTAACTTATCAGGGAAAGCCATTAGATTATTGTCAAACTTCTCAGCACAAAGCTTACAAGCAAGAAAGAAGTGGAATCAAATATTCAAACTACTAAGTGAAAAGAACGACCAGCCTAGAATAATGTATCCAGTTAAGCTCTCCTTTAGATACGAAGAAGAAATAAAGACATTTCTAGACATAAAAAAAAAATTGAGGGAATTCTTCACTACGAGGGCTATACTAGAGAAAATATTGAAAAGATTCAGCTATCCTAAACCAAAATGACAAAAGAAATACGTAATTAGGAGTAAGGTGACTATCAGGCCATTAAAAGTAGAGTACTACATCATTTACTAAGAACAGAGAATTATAGCTTAAACGATAAAAAGATATTTGCTATATAGCAAGATAGTAATGAAAGTTCAGCATTCATAGAGATAAACTGAGACAACAATGACTGAAAAGGGGAGGATTCAAAGATCCAAATTCACAGAGTGTAATGGAGATAAAGCATGTGCAGAAGAAAATGAATGACTGTATTATATAACTATCCTTTACATATTCATAATGGTAAGTACACACCAAAGATTCAGAACTGAAGTATATCATATAAAACAAGAAGGACCAGAGGGAAAACTCGCAAATGCCAATCAAAATAAAGAAAACAGAAACACAAGGACAAGGAAGCTATGGAAACACCAAGCTACCAGAAAGCAAAAGATAAAATGGCTATAAGAAGACTTCATATTTCAATAATCACTCTAATGTAAATGGAATGAAATCACCAGTAAAAAATGTCACAGAGTTGCATAATGGATCAAAAAACAAACCCAACTATATACTGCCTCCAGGAGATGCATCTCAGATCCAAAGACAGATATATTCTCAAAGTGAAAGGGTAGATAATTGTATTTGAAGCAAAAGGCATTCAGAGAAAAGTGGGAGTAACAGAACTAATACCAGATTAAATAGACTTCAAAATAAAAATAAAAATAAAGTAAAGAAAGACACTGAGAGGCAGCTCATAATGATAAAGGGAATCATGCATCAAGAAGATATAACATTCATTAATATCTATGCTCCCAATCAGGGAGCCCCAAAATATATAAAGCAATTACTAACAGAACTAAAGGGAAAAACAGACCAAAACACTATCTTATTAGGGGACCTAAATACCCCAGAGTTGGATATGGACAGATCATCCAAACAAGAAAATAACATCTTTAAATGACACTTTAGTCCAACTGGACATAATTGACATTTACAGAGCCTTCCAACCCAAAACAGTTGCTTATACAGTCTTCTCTAGTGTACATGGAACATTCTCAAGAATTGACCACATACTGGAACATAGAGATAGCCATAACAAATATAAGGGTTGAAATTATACCAACCATATTCTCTGATCATAATGCTTTGAAACTAGACATCAACTGCAAACAGAAAGCAGGAAGAACCACAAAAAATGGAGATTAAACAACATACTACTGAAGAATAACTGGGTTAGGGAAGAAATAAAAAGAGAGGTCAAGAGATACATAGAAATGAATGATAATGATAGTACAATATATCAAAACTTTTGGGACACGTCAAAAGAGGTCATAAGAGGAAAGTTCATATCATTACAAGCCTATTTCTAAAAATAAGAATGATCCCAAATAAACAACCTAATGCTTAATCTTAAAAAAACTAGAAAAGGAAGAACAAATGAAGCCTAAAGTCAGCAGAAGGAAAGAAATCATCAAAATTAGAGCAGAAATAAATGAAATTGAAAAAAAAAGGATAGAAAAAATAAATACAACAAAGAGCTGGTTCTTTGAGAAGGTTGATAAAATTGACAAACCCCTGGCTAGACTCACTAAAGAAAAAAGAGAACAAACACAAATAAAATCAGGGATGAAAAAAGAGAAATTATGACAGACACCACAAAAATACAAAGGAAATGCAAGAATACTATGGAAAAATATATAACATCGAATTTAATAACCTAGAGGAAATAGACAAGTACTCAGAAAGATACAACATTCTTAGACTGAATCATGAAGAACTGGAAAATCTAAATAGACCAATCAACAGTATAGAAATTGAAATGATCATCAAAAATCTACCAAGAGGTAAAAGTCCAGGACCAGAAGGCTTCATCAGTGATTCTACCAAACATTCAAAGAAGTTTTAATACCTTTTCTTCTCAAACACTTGCAAAACATCCAAGAAAAAGCAATACTACCCAACTCATTTTATGAGGCCAATATTACTCTGATATCAAAACCTGGTAAAGATAACACAAAAAAGAAAACTACAAACCAGTATCTCTCATGAACATAAATGCAAAAGTCCTAAATAAGATACTAGCAAACTGAACACAACAACATATAAAAAAGAGTATACACCACAATCAAGTGGTCTTCATCCCAAGGACACAGGGATGATTCAACATATGCAAATCGATTTATGTGAGACACCACATAAACAAATTAAAAAATAATAATCATGTGATCATATCAATAGATGCAGAAAAGGCCTTCGACAAGATACAGCACCCATTTATGATCAAAACACTTAACAAAATCTCTATAGAAGGAAAGTACCTTAACATAATAAAGGCTATATACAACAAACTCTCAGGCAACATTATACTTAATGGTGAAAAACGATAAACCTTCCCTCTAACATCAGGAACAAGGCAAGGCTGTCCACTATTGCCACTATTATTCAATATAAAATTGGAGGTCCTAGCAAGTGCAATCAGACAAGAGAAAGATATAAAAGGCATCCAAATAGGAAACAAAGAAGTCATACTGTCACTATTTGTGGATGACATGATTCTCTCTATAGAAAACCCTAAAGACTCTACAAGAACACTACTAGAAACAATAAGCAAATACTGTAAAGTTTCTGGATACAAAATCAATGTTCAAAAATCCATATCATTCCTATACTCTAATAATAAAGTGTCAGAAAAAGAAATAGAAAAATAATTCTTTTTGTAATTGCAACAAAAAGAATAAAATACCTAGGTATATATATCGAACGAAACATGTTAAGGACCTATATAATGAAAACTGTAAGACCTTATTAAAAGAAATCAAAGAAGATACAAAGAAATGGAAAGGTATTCTGTGTTCTTGGATTGGAAGAATCAACATAGTTAAAATGGCCATATCATGTGAAGTATTATACAGATTTAATGCAAACCCCATAAAAATCCCATCGGCATTTTTTAAAGAAATAGAACTAAATACATCAGAACGAAAGACCCCGAATTGCCAAAGCCATCCTGAGAAAAAAGAACGAAGCTGGAGGCATCACTCTGCCAGACTTCAAATTATGCTACAAAGTGAAAGTAATAAAAATGGCATGGTATTGACAGGAAAACAGACACACCCACCAGTGGAACAGAATCGAGAGTCCAGAAGTAAATACGTATTTATATGGGCAAAAAATTTTTGACAAAAAAGCCAAAGACATACGGTGGAAAAGGAAAGTCTCTTCAATAAATAGTGCTGGGAAAACTGGAAAACAACCTGCAAAAGAATGAAACTAGACTGTTGTCTATCACCACACACCAAAATTAACTCAAAATGATTAAGGACCTGAATATAAGACCTGAAACAATAAAATGTACAGAAGAAAACATAGGAACTAAACTCAAATGTACAGAAGAAAACATAGGAACTAAACTAAACTTAATTTGACCTCAAAGGTAAGGGAAGTAAAACCTAAAATAAATGAATGGGACTACATCAAACTAAAAAGCATCTGTTCAGCAAAAGAAACCATCAACAAGGTAAAAAGACAACCATCTGAATGGGAAAATATATTTGCAAGCAACACCTTCGATAAGGGCCTAATATCCAAAATATAAAAAGAACTCATACAACTCAATCACAACAACAACAACAAAAAAATGATCCAGTCAAAAATGGGCAGAGGACTTGAACAGACACTTCTCCCTACAGGACATACAAATGGCCAACAAATATATAAAAAGATGCTCAACATTGTTAGCTATTAGGAAAATGCAAATAAAAACAAC
>PVKZ01008509.1:0-15569 GCA_004027375.1 Macroglossus sobrinus
GGGGGCGGGGTCAGCCGGTGCTGTGCAGGGTGAGCGGGCAGGGAGCCTCCTTCCCGATGGGGGAGACACTGACCCGACTGCGAGGGGGAGCGGCAGGAGGGTTTCTGAGCGCTGGGGTGAACCAGCAGAGGATGGAGGCCGTCGGGGAGGCCATCACCGGGTCAGGCCGGCTGTGTCCGCTCACGGTCACTTGGGTAGTTGGGCTCCTGAGATGCGGGGGGGTGGCCCGGGGGGGGGGCACCGTCTTTCTTGATGGATATGCTTCAGAGGCATACCCCCAAGTCCTTGAGGAAAGCCCTCCAGGGTTGTAAAACCGGAAAGAATTTGAGTGTCCTAAGGGAGGACATGCTAGCAGGGGCTTCGTGGGCCTGGGGCCTGGAGCTAGGGGAGAAGCGTCCCCGTCCAGCCACGGTGACGGGCGGTGGGCCACTGGGTCAGTGTGTGAGAAGGCCCGAGGGCGGCGGCTTCTGGGGTCTCAGCGTTGGCCGGGTGGAGTCCTTCCCCCTGGCCCCGGACACTTCTGTCCTTGTGATGATGGCTCCAGGGTCAAGGGGCACTCATTGTCCCCTGTCACTCTCCGCACTGGGACTCCTCCCTTCCCTTCCACGCTGCACCAGAACCAGTTCTCACCAGCTCCGGCTGCCAGAGCAGAACCCAGCGCTCACGGTGACAGAGGCTGGGCGGTCCCGGATCGAGGCGCCGGCCGACGCGCTGTCCGACGGGAGCCCGCTCCCCGGTTCACAGGTGGCCGTCTTCTCGCTGCGTCCCCACGGGGCAGACGGGCAGGAGGGCCCGCGGGGGGCCTGTTTCATCAGGGCACTCACCTCACTCACGAGGGCCCGCCCCCATGGCCCAGGAGGCGGGACCCCAGTGTATGAACCTGGGGGGACTGCAAACATTCAGTCTAGAGCACCGCCCTCGCCTCTTCCTCCGGGAACTAAGACGGCCAGTTTAGCCTCGGTTTTCCCCCCTGGCCGTGTCCTTGGAACGTGGTCTCCTCCACAGAGGACACCGCCTGACCTGGACTCCCCGGGTCCCCAGAGAAAAACGGCATCGTAGGGAGGGCAGTGACTGTTAGGAAGCTGTTTCCTGCGGCCCAGGCTCTGCGCCCAGCCCTGCCCTCCGCTGTCTTGTCACCAGCTCCCCACAGGGCTGCACATGGGCACCGCTCTCGCCCGCTGGCGGAAGGACGGTGAAGCTGGGGGCACAGGAGTCCTTTGCTGGAGTTCGCAGTTCGTTAAGGGCCAAGCCCGGACTCAGGCTCAGACTGAGCTGGGACTCAGGCTCAGACCAATGCAGCCCCCAGGTCACGAGCTGCATTGAGCCGACACCCCGTGACCACCTCCCCTCCCTGCACCCCATCCTGCAGCGCTGCCTGCCTCTCAGGCAGGCCTCACCCCATCTCTGTGCTTCCTTATCACACTTAGTCAGACAGACCCTGGGCTGCCAGGTCCCCAGATGAGCATGGTTCACACTGAGGTGCTAACGCCTCGCTGCCGACCGCCTCCCCCCGTCTTTGGGGGTGTGGAGGTTCCGCCGCTGGGTCGCTCCGAACGCAATTTAGCATCCATCACAGAAATCGTGTTCACCTCTCTGATTGCTATGTTCGGTCCCATTTCTTCCCACTAAGATTATATTCTAATCATGTGTTCACAGCGTTACCTTATATGCGGCTTCTATTGTAAATAATTTTGGACCCAGGGAGGGAACAGATTTAAATTGAAAACACAATTAAACCTTCGAGCATCATTACCCTTCCCAGAAGCACTTGGGTTTCAGCTGAGGACGAGGGCGAAGCTTCCGGGAGTGGCAGGCCTCAGACAGCACGGGGGGGCAGGGGGCCTGTCAGAGAGGGTGCCTGGAGGGGCGCAGACTGCGGCCACCTCTCCTGGCCCGGGCTGTGCCCCTCATAATGCACTGGCATCAGGGAAGACCCCCAGGTCCAAAGTCCAGGCCACGGGCCTCTGGCTCCATGGCTGTGCAGTGTCCTTGGTCTGTGGCATCACCACACCTGCTCCACTGAGCTTTCCCAGAAGGGGGCCGGGAGCTGCTGCAGTGACCCCCATGGGGAGGCCGAGGGTTGCGGGGGAGGCAGAAGGAGACCTACCTCTGCAGGAGCTGCCCCCGGCTGTCTCCCCTCAACCTGGTCCCCGCTTGTGCCCCTCTCTCTCCATCAATCCGAACAAAAACCCACGGTCGGCCAGCACCCCCTCCTTGGATGGCCTCCAGCATGCCCTTGGACGGCTCCCTTCCGCACACCCGACGGCTTACCAGACCCTCCTGCCCACGTAGTGTCACCAGCGGAAGAGGAAGGCTGGGCACCCCCACCGCGCGGTGGTCCATCCACTTCGCACGGCGGCCCTGGGAGGTGGATCCTGCTGCTGTCCCCACCATCGGGAGAGGGGTCTGAGCCACGGCAGGAGCAGGCCCTTGCCCACAGCTGCTCAGCCACCAAGCCTTAGATGGGATACCAGGCCTGGCCGTCTGACCTGGAGACCAGGCTGGGCTCCCATCTCCCACAATGCCCAGCGGCACGGCCCAAGGGGACCCAGTCCGTGAGAGGCATTCTGTGATGTGTAGCGCCCCATCCCACTCCTTACGGGCTGGCCTGGGTGCCCCTGGGGTCCCCTCCCCGGAGACCCTGCTTCTCCCAATGTCCCGTCACCCCACCTGCCCGGGAAGGCCAGGCCCGTGCCCAGGGCACACGTGCTCGGCCCTCAATGGCCGTGAGCGGCCCCGGGAAACAGGGAAGGCAGGGTGAACTGCGGTGACAGCTCTGGGAGGACAGGTGGGGTGGGCTGGACTGAGGGTGGGAGGGGTTCTGCGGACAAAGGGACAGTCCTACTGGACTCGAAGTCAAGGGGGCCTTTCTGTGGCTCCAGACCAGAGGCCGTGGCAGGGGCGTGGCAGCGAGAAAGGCCTTTGGGGGCTGGAAGGAATTTTGATCAGGCTGGGGACAGGGCTCTTACCTGGAGGTGAGAGGGAGCCGGTGACAGGCTCTGAAGTGACGGGAGACAGCCAGCCGTGGGGGCCGTGTGATGCGGACACCAGGCCATGTCAAGGGGAGAGGGACGGGGTGTGGGCAGGAATGCCAGATCCCACCCGCCAGGGAGCGTCCCGTCTGTGGGGACAGGGCGCTCAGTGGCCGTGCAGTCACAGTGCCTCCCTCCCGCCCCTGCAGAAGACCAAACCCAAGCCGGCGACATCCCCTAAGGGAAGCAAGAGGGAAGAAAAGAAAGCCAAGAACATCCAGAAACAGAAGAGAGATCGCCACCACCTGTCCCTCCCTGAGCAGGTGAGAGCCCCTCGCGGCCACACTGTCCCCTCCGGGCCCTGTTCCAAAGAAGACACTGTCCCCATCCCGCAGCGTCCGGCTGCTGCTTACAAAGCTTCCTCAGGGCTCCAAAATCCTCTCCCGCCCCACTCGGACACCAAGCTGGGACCCGCCCCATGACAAATGACAAACGGCCCCTCCCCAGGGGACAGCAAGGACACCACTCCTGTGTTCGCAGGTCCTGTCTGCCTCCTCCCCCACCCATGCATGAGACACCCCAATCTCAGTCTCCCAGGGTGTGACCTCAGTGCCCCAGGCTGTGGCGTCCACGCCCAGCACCCCTCCCTGAGCCGGAGCTGCGGGACTCACTCCGGTGGGGGGCAGAGGACGCAGGCCGGCACCTGCCCCCCGCCCCGCGTGTGACCGCCGTCCCGCTCCCCCGCCAGGCCCAGAGGCTCAGCTCCAGAAGGGACGGAGACGCTGTCATGTACCGCAGGCTCTACGGGGTGGAGCCCAAGGGGAAGCGCCTGAGCATGGTCCCGGGCAGCTACATCAAGGAAGGCACCAAGAAGCCTGGTAAGGGCACCCCAGCCCCCGCCGCCGGAGCTGTCCCCCTCCGGAGGGCCTGAGCCCGCCCGCCCGCCCGCTGGCGGACATCATATCCTAAGGGACATCAGCCGCCATCCTCAGTTCTGTCCTCTGCGAGGTGTCTCTTTGCTCTGCTTCTTTGAAGATTTTCTTTTTGAGCAATTGGGTTAGAATGGACGTCGATGTCACTTGCTTCGCGTTTCTTGCGTGTGGGGTTTGATGATATTCTTGGTTTATAGTTTTCAGCAGATTGAAAATACTGGGGCCGTTATTTCTTTAAATATTGTTTTCAGTCCTCTCTCTCAGGCACCACAGCCTTTTCTTTTTGTGTTGATTTTTTTGTGTGTATTTTCTGTGGCTGTGTCTTCCAGTTCACTAATCTTTTCTTCGATCCCATCGAAGGTATTTTTCATTCGGACGTGGTAGTTTGCATTCTAGAACTTCTTTTGGGGTCACTTTTACGTCCCGTGTTTCTCCTTCCCACGTCCCAGCCTTGCCAAGCACGTGGAGCCTCTGCACGGAAGCTGCGTGGTGGCCTGCGACATTTCTGCACGTCCCCTTGAGGGCTCGGCGGAGAGGGGTCTTCTCACACCTCCGCGGCTGTCCCTGCAGCTTCCTCCTGCTGCTCCACCCCCGGGAACACTAGGGGACTTGGCCCATCTGCTCTGTCTGCCCAACCAACTCAGGGAAATTATGGTGTCTGTCTGTTCCCGCCATCTGCCTGGCAGCAGTCAGCGGGGGCCTCGTGGGACTCACCTGTTTCACCTCTCAAGGATCGTTGCCTTTTGTCGCCTGTTGTCCCGGTGTCTGAAAACCATTGTCCAATGTAACAGGCCCTGGTTTGTCTGTTTGTTAGTTTGTTAGTTTGTTTTATTTGAGGCAAAAGGGTAAATCAGGCTTCTGTTACCCCATCTTGGCTGAAAGCAGAGGTCCTAGGTGGGCCTTTCCAAAACGTGAACCTGAGTGAACGCAGTGGCAGGTGAGTGAACATTTTAAGAAGGAAACCAGCTGCCGAGCTGGATTTGAATTTTGTAAAAGGTCACTCTGGCTACGGGTCAGTAAAAGATCCCGGGAAAGCAATCGGAACACATTTCCAAAGTAAATCTTGGCAAAGTGGGAGCCGCTAGACTAGAGAAGGGGATTTGTTCACTTCCTGCCACCCCTGGGACCCTCCGCTCGGGGCACTCTGCAGATGCCGGGCAGGGTGCGCGTCTCAAGCCGAGGGCCAGAGGCTGGTCATACGATGCCCTCTGTCTCCATGAGTACAGAATCAGACGCTGGAGTCCCACCCACGGCCCACTAGAAATCCAACTTATCTGTTCAGCCAATGACCAGGACTCTGGGTCATTTCTGTCCAGAGGGTGTGACCAGGACAGGTGCCCAGAAAAAGGTAGTGACAACCTGGATTCATGTTTCCTGGATCCACCACAACTTAGCTCTGGCATCTTGGGCACGTGACTCAGTCTCTGCTCATTGGTTACACGGGTGTGCCATGCTTGTGAGACTGTAGTACCCTGCCCCCAAGGCCCCTCAACCCGTGCCTGGCACACGGGCACTCAGAAAATGTTAGCCGAGGTGCACAATTATCATCACCATTCTGATGACTATGTTTTTTCCTATATGAGACCCGCCTTGACCCAGAAGAGGGTCCAGTGTCTCGGGAAAGGCTATGTCATGTCCCTCTCTGCAAAAGCTTCCCCGTTTGTGTCAGTGGGGTCATGCAGCTCATCATTCTCCTAGTTTCCACTATGCACAAAAGGGAATGGCTAAGGCCACCTGACCCCGTCACCCTCCCAGGGACCAGCTGTCAGTCCAGAACCCGAGACTGGGCATAAAGAGTCCCTGTCCGGCCACTAACTCATTACGAGACCTCGGGCAAGTTCCCGCCACCCTCAGCCCCCAGGCACCACCCCACACGCGTGTAACTATGGGAGGCCTGGGCTCGTCCCCCTTGACATCTCCTGGTGACATTCCCGAGCTTGACTGATGGAGTCACACCAGCTCGCAGGAAGAACAATGTACTTACAAAGAGAAAGAATCAAAGTAGCATCGACCTGGAAGCAAAATGACACTTTCGTCTTCTGAGAGTGAAGACCTACAGCCCATAACCCTGTCCCCAGCCCCACGGAAGTCACCACTGGGGTTAGTGAATGAGATTTGAGATATAAAAATACTCAGGGCCTTTCTCCGCCATGTGTCCCTTCATCTACAGAAAATGCTCCAGAAGATAGAATTGGCACCAAATTAGGAAATAATTGGTTTAAATCAAATCTATATACACGCTTAAAACCAGGCGGCACAGAAAGATTGAAATCAAAAGGATAAACAAAGAGATGATAAATGCAAATAGTGGAGTTAAGGTGAAAAGAAACACGTAGTCTAAAAGAGGGATATTTTTAAATGTTAAAGAGAATAAATCATAATAATCTTAAAACTTACACACACTGAAAATACAATAACTAAATCGATAACTATTTAGAAGTGCAAAGAGAACCTGATAGGAATGCAGGTATAGTGGGGAATTTTAATATACTTCTATCATAACCATTTTGATACACCTGTGTGGTTAGATTGTCTGTTTAACCATAGATCAGATAGATAATTACAGGAAGCTCATAGAACATTCTATCGATGCAATTAACAAACCAGAACTTTATATTCAAATAGAGAACACTCATTTTTATATGGCCGAAAATATTTACAAAAATCATCTGTATTTTCACCACAAAAATAAATTAACATTCAGAAAAGCAAAGATTTTAGGGCTACCTATGTTATTCTAAAGCAATAATTATAAATAAAATTAAGATCAGAAGATACCTTAACAGTTGGAGATTCAGAAACATGCTCCTAAAATACCCTTATAGCAAAGAAAAATAAAACTAATGAAAAGAAGCCTATTTGACACTAAAACCTAATAATGAAGGCAAAATATACAATTAGAAGAAAATTGACAGTAAAAACTAAAAATAATGGTTCTTCATAAAACCAAAAGTGGCAAAAGGAACAACTCATACTTTTATTAATTTAATAGGATAGAGGAATAATCAATATAAAAAGGTAACTGATAGATTAAGTACCATCTGAAATTAAGGAAATATAAGGTAAAAAGTAGTCAAAAGGATAAATCCAAAGCTAGCTCTTTGAAAAAGCAAGTGATGAATAACATGAAGTTATTATAAGTCTTGTTAAGAAGAAAAGTAAAAATAGACAAGATTTTGTATGAGAAAGGGTACATTAAATGAACTGTAATAGGATACTACATCACCTCTTTTTGAAAACCTAACAGAAATGGATAATTTCCTCTCATACTACAAATTATCAAAGTTGATATTATAAGGAGCAGAAAAATTCGAACGGAGCAATTTCGGAAGTAAAAATCAAAAATGGTTGACGCTATCCCACAAAAAATGGTTTCCTGCCAGGTTCTAACTTTTAAAGAACAAATAATCCCAGCGTCCCTTCAACTATTGCAGACTTTATAAAATATGGACATTTCGGCATTAGTAGCAAGCCATCATAATCTTAACATGAGAACAGTATGCAAAAAACTAGGCTACTCTCACAGTAATACAAATACAAAAAATATAAAAACTCAGCAAATACGCTCAATATATGAAAATAGATCAAATATGTCAATGTATGAAAAGAATAATACACCGTGACCAACTGGGATTTATTATGGCAGATCAGGACTAGTTAGGTTATCAATATCAGGACACCTGATAACATAATCTATTACATCAATAAACTAAAAGAAAAACCATATGATCATTGACAACACAAAATCAATAAATAGAATTGAACAATTATTACTAATAAAAACTAAACTAGGAGTAAAGCTGTTAAATATTGTAAAACATATACCAAATGTAGTGGCAAATATTCTAAATGATGAAATGCTAAAATCGTTTTCATTAAAATCAGGGACAAAACAAGGCATGACTTCTGTCATTATTAATGGCATCATTTTAGAGTCTTATCGAATGCAGTCTCTCAAGAAAAGTATATCATCTTTGTAAATATTAGGAAGATATTTCCATTTTCCCCTGATATGACTGCATATCTGCAAAACTTAAATTCTGGTCGAAAATTGATAAACTTCAGTATGGTTGTGGTTGCAGTAAAAAAAAAAAAATTAAACAGTAGTCTTCTCTCTACTCATCATACCAGTTGCAAATGGAAATGGGGAAAATACATTCCACCTTTATAAGTAAAAATTTATAAAATACTTAGGAGTAAAGTTAACAAAAAGGAAAAAATTCCGGCCTCCAAACTCTAGCCCCGACAGCATTCCCAAATTTGGGCCACATCAGATACTAAAAAATTCGCCTCTTTCTACCTCCGTGCGATTGCACATGCCGTTCCTCCTGCCTGTAATGGTTTTCTCCCTTTTTCCTCTACTAAGCTATTTATCCTTTAAAAATCCAGCTCAGAATTGATCTCTGACCTCTCCCCTCACCCCCTCTAGGCTGAAGTTCCATTTTTAGGTGACCTCTGTCCAGGGAGGGAGAGGAAAAAAGACTGAGAGGAGGGGATAAAGGAAAGGGGGAGAGTTGGGGAGTCAGGGAGAAAGGGAGGGAAAGGACAGGATTAAACAAATGCCAAGGAGGACCTATGAGACCTCGCCTCTCAGAACAGGTATAGTTTGAAGCCCATGTGGTGTTTCAGGCCTTACCCCCTCCTGCCTACCCTAATCTCTAACCTCTAACCTCTAACCTCTAACCTCTGTTAGCATCTAACTCCCCACCACGTCTGTCCCATTTCAGACATAGAGATCAAGGAAGGAGCTGGCCTGGATTCCAGTCAGCGGTCCATGCCATTCCACCGCCAAAGCATCGTGGACCCCATCCTGCAGGACACGATCTTCCCTGCACGGAAGTCGACCCTCCTCAGGGAGTGGGTGGGCAAGATCCCCGACGGGTCCTACGACCGCAGGCTGAAGAACCTGGTGGAGAAGGGCGGCGAGGCCAAGATGGAGATCGTGAGGATGCTGAAGCCGGAGGAGGTGCTGAGCTGCCGGTGAGGGGCGCACGCGCGTGGAGCCGGGGGTGGGGGTCCCGGGAGGAGGGCTTTGAGTCCCGAGGGGCCACTGCAGGGCAGAAGCCGCACCTGCTGGTGGACCGTCTCCCAGATGCACATGGCCCCGTTCCGGGGCCACGCCTCTGGATGCTCACACAGCCTCTCCAGTGTGTCCACGTGTCCCGCATCAGAGACCCTGGCGGCCACTCAGGCAGGGAGGGGAGAGCTGCCCACAGCCTGTTGTAAAAGGCCGTCCCCTGAGAGCCTTCTCCTCCCCCCACCCCCCCCCCCGCCCCAGGGACCACCTGCTGGGCACTTGGCTTTTAGACTCTTGATGGGACCGTGAAGGACGTGTGGAGCCACCTGGTGTCCACTGCTTTGACCAAGGCGACCCCTTCTCACTCGCTCTTTATTTATCAGGACCCGCTGGTTGCCAGCCACACCCAACAGCTTGGTCTGTACCCCAGAGTTCTAGTTCTTGTCCCCAGCCCGTTGGTTCCCTTTACGGTAGAGGTGTGAGGACAAGGTTCGGGGACCCTAGCAGAGGAGGTGGGGGGACCACAGGGTGCCGCTGTCCTCGTCCTCGCAGAGTTGGCCGCGGTGAGCTCTGCTGCCGGCTGAATGGTCGACAGACAGCCTCCAGGCTGGAGGGGACTTCCTGTTCCCGCCACTTCTAGGGCTGGATGACTTTGGCTGTGGCTTTTAGTCTGACAGCGTGGTTCTGATCCACTCTGGCCCACGGACAGCCTGCCGGGGCTCCAGGGTGGGGGAGAAGCGGTTCGGACAGGGCCACTACCCTCCAAGAAGGGGCAGGGATGTATTTGAGATGGCATCCAACAAGCCATCAGGAAAACATCCAAGAAAAGGACGAAGTTGTCCCACGTGGGATGCTAGTGAGTGTGCACCCGTGCGTATGTGTGAGGCCCGCCAGGACCACGCTGGCCGGTGGGAGGGGGCAGACCGTGGCCGGAGCTGTCGGGAAGGGTAGTCCAGGTGTGGGGACCAGCGAGCGGGGTCTCTATTAATTAGCAACGGGGAGACCAGGGCCTGCGTGGGGGCCCCACGTCCTTGCACGAGAGCCGGAGCGAGGTCAAGGGTGATTGATGGTGGCGGAGTAAAACGCTTCCGGGTATGATGGCAGGGGTGATCCCTGGATCATGGAGCAGATGGGATCTGGCCTGCCCTTCGGTGTAAGTCAGCAGCGTGCGGCTTCGGGCTCATATTTCAAATCGATGCCCTAATCGTTTGAGTATTATTAATAGGAAATGCTCGCCTCTGTTCCTACGGCTGCGCGCTCTGCCTTAATTCCCTCCCCCACATCCCGGATTCCGCCCAGACCTGGGCCGCACGCGGGTGGCACACGCCTGGCGGCGATGGAGAACCACCCCGCGGTGTGCCTCCTGGTTCTCTCCCCCCACCCCACCGCACGGTGTCACAGCCACATCGCACCCCCTTCCCCCTAATGCCATCTGAATGCCAGCGGAACGGTCCCCTAGATGAAGGTCCCCGGCTCACTTAACCCGCCATGCAAGTGGTGGAATTTCCTGTTCTTTCTGTTGCCAAGAACCCCAGAAGACACCCCTAAATTATATAGCTTTCCTTCCCGTTGACTTCTCTTCTTGAGATGCGTGGAGGGCCCACGTGGAGTTACTGAGTCAGAGATGCTGAAGCTTTTGGGGAAAAAGGGGCCAACAGGGGTGGTGCTTAGTTGCCCACAGCTTTGCCAGTCTCACTCCCCCCAATTCCGTGGGGGTCTCGCCCCCCTGTAAGACCCGGTCGGCTCCGTTCGAAGGGCCCACGCACAGTGCGTGGAGCTCAGGGGCCTTCGGTCAAGTTCGGCTGACGCTCGGCTGACGCTCGGCTGACGCTCGGCTGACGCTCGGCTGACGCTCGGCTGACGCTCGGCTGACGCTCGGCTGACGCTCGGCTGACGCTCGGCTGACGCTCGGCTGACGACGCTCGGCTGACGCTCGGCTGACCCGCTGCCTCGTCTCTCTTGCGCAGGTACCTGAGGCTGTCCGAGAACAACGTGCGGACCTTGCTGAAGCTGTGCAAGGACGCCGGGCAGAACGTGGACATCCACCCGCACATGGTGGAGGGCGAGATCGACTCGAAGAAGGTGTTCGCCCGGAACCCCACCGTGGCCCTCTGAGCGGCCCCACCCCCGGCCCCGCCCCCGCGGCCCGGTCTGCGGGCAGACCCCCGGCCAGCAGAGGCCACCCCCCCCCCGCAGGCACACCCTCGGGACAGCCTTCGGACAGCAGAGGGCAGGAAACACGGCTAAGCTGCAGGGACCACGTGCGGTGTGGCTTTGTGCCCTGCAGTCAGGCTCGGGAGAAACGGGGCCGTCTCCCCGCCAGGATAACCGCCCCCCCCCAGGATGGGCTTCTCGGGAGGGAGGTCTTAGAAGGGCAGGGGGAGGCCCAGCGTCCCCCGAGGGACCTCGAGAGAGACCGAGGGTTGAGGGGCTGGTTGGCACACGCGCCAGGGGCCTTGCACGCCGTGGGTGCGTGGAGTGGGGAGCCGAGGGGCGGGACTGGGGGGACAGGGGGAACCTCGGTCAGCACAGGGAAACAGGACGGCTGGCCGGAGAAGCCACAGAGGACACCGAGCGAGCGCTCAGGGCGCACGCACAAGAAGCAGCAAGGCCGGATGAGCTCATCCCCTCGGCCCCTTCTCCCCTCGCCAACTGCATCCCAGGCCGCCCTGCCGCGCCTCTCTTGTGGTCCACGGGACCCCGGGGGCTTCTCCTGCGGGGCTGGAGGTGGACCAGCTTTTCTTCCAGGGTCACTAGGAGGCTCAGATACAGGGGGGTATTCAGGCAGAGGGGAACCCCGTCCTTCTGACTTCACAGGGGAGCCACTGGAGGCGGCAGCATCTCCCATCTCGTCTGCAGCGCTCTGCACCCTGCGGAGTGTCAGGCTGATGGGCAGCACGGTGTCTGTCCTCCGACCCTTAGTGATCATGTGCAGTGCACCCCCAGACCCGGCTCCCCCAGACCCGCCCAGGGCCCACGTTCCCCCCTGGCCTTCTGCGGGTTTGGACCCATAGGCAGACCGGGAGAGGGCAGACCTCGTGATTGTCGGGGCCGTTTGCTTCCTAGCGTATCCATTTTCTCACCGTGCATCTCCCGAGCGTGGCCAGGCCCGCCGTGGGTCGGGGGTCCTCGTTCTGCCCGCACGATGGGGCACAGGGTCCTGATGGCAGAAGTGACCCCCGGGCCAGCACAGGGTAACGAGCGCTGTGAGGCGCCTGGAGGGCCTGGGTGGGCGGGGAGAGCAGGTAGAGAAGCGTCTTGGAGGTCGATGCTTCTGGTGTAAAGCATTTAAGAATGAACAGCCCCCCGTGCTTTTGCGTGGGAGGGAGGGGCAGGCTGGGGGACCGGCATGGCGGCAGGCCGGAGGCCAGGGGTGCCGCCCCCTGCTGGGGAGCTGGCAGCAGGTTCGGGGGGCCTGGCGTGGAGGACCCGCGGGGAGACGATGCACCTATGGAGGGTTTGTGAGCAGCGCGGTGGCGGGGAGGGGCCTTTCCCTCGGCGGTGGCCGTTCATCCATTCGTTTATTCATCCATTCGTTCATTCATCCATTCGTTCATTCATTCGTTCGTTCGTTCATTCATTCACCTGGCACACATTCACCGAGCACCCATGTGCCAGGCGCTGTCAGCCCCACTGGGGACTCGGCAGTGAATGAACATCGCGTTCTTGCTTTCGTGGAGCCTGATGGGTAACATGCCTCTCAGAAACAATCTCAGCAATGGGTGAGAAAATAAAAACGGGCAGAAGGAACGGAGGGGCCGAGCAGGTGGCGGGAGTGTGGCGGGAGTGTGGCGGGAGCATGGCGTGAGCTCTGGGGCCCGCAGGGGTCCCTCCAGAAAAGCTGATTTATCTATGGATAAGGAGGCGGCGGCCACGTGCCACCCCAGGGGGGGACAGCTCCAGCAGGGGGACAGCAAGACCAAAGGCGTGTCCGTGGGACCGAGAGGTTAGTCACTGTGGCCAAATCCAGAGAGAGAGGGGGTCGGGCCTGTGGGCTGCGGGGCTGTATGGGCGTTCCTTGGAGGGGATAAGTGCGGAGAGACCCCTGTGCCTTCCCAGTGGAAGCCTTGTGACGAAGGGACAGCCTGGTGGCCAGTCCAGGAGGTGGGTCCATTCACTATGGCTGTGTGAGAGAACACCCCCAAACGTAGTCACAGACGGACCCCCCGAGTCCGCAGTCAGCTGAGGGGCTCCACTCTGGGCTGGCTCCGACTAGCGGGTTAGCTGAAGGCCGGCCGGCCCAGGGCGGCCTTGCTTGGCATGGCTGGTCTCTGCCCTCTGCATCTCGTCCTCTGCCAGGCTGGCCTGGGCTGCTGCTCCTGGTGGCGGCAGGGTTCCCAGGAGTGTACAGAGCCTAGGCTCAGAGCTGGCACACTGTCACCTCGTGGCAGTCCATAATGGCCGGAGCAGGCCCCACAGTCAGTCGGATGCGAGAGGGGAGAAGCAGGCCACCCCCGGAAGGAAGGCGCCGCAGAGTCCCTCTGCAAAGGGCCTGGGGGCAGGGGGCTTACGGAGCTGGGGCCATGTTTGCGATCGGGCTACCATGAAGGTTGTTCAAGAAGGAGTTAGAGGCTTAAGCAAATCGAGAGTGCATTGCAGAGACAGAGCTGACAGAGTTTGTCCCTGGACTGGGGGAGGCACGAGGGAGGGGGCATTCTTTGGCCAGAGTGACTTTGGGGTGCCTGAGATGACGTGGGTGGGGAGCAAGGGAGAGGAAGGCAGGAGCTGGAGTTCGGTCGGGGATGGTTGGATGGGCGATGCCACCAGCACCCCACGGTGCCATCCCAGCGGGCAGAAGGAGCCACAGGCTCCCAGACCCCCAGGGGGAGCTGCTGTGGGAACCCCTCCTGTCAGCCCCCAGATGTCGCTGCACAGTGGGTGGTGGGCTTCACAGGGGTCCAGCCGGACTGTCGCGGAGATGAACACAGGAGGGGGCTGCCCCACCCCAGCTGCAGGCGCCACGCGGGCGCATGGAGCCTCTGATTCAGCTTCCTGGTGCTCTGGCCACGTGAGCCCACAGGGAACCCCAAGGTGCACAGAGGGCGTTGAGAAGGGGGCGTCCGCCAGCAGCCTGGAGCTGGGTCCACGGGTGACACCGCCACCAGCGGCATTGCCTACCCCAGCATTTCACATGCTCGGAAGGGACCTCGCGAACAGCCCGGCTCCACTGCACTTTCTAACCGCGTCACCACCAGACGCAGACACACACCGGTACCAGGAGCAGAGTCACACGGTCCCCTGGTTTAGGACAAAGGTGGCATGGCGGTGCAGTGATATTTTCACTCCATCAGGCTGGTCAATTAAATATCCACATGGAAAAAATATTGACGTCTGCCTCCTAGCATACGCAGATATCAATTCCAGATGGGTGCGGATTGTAAGAGCTTTAGAAGGGAGAGACGACCTCCAGAACCTTGGGGCGGGCAAAGGAATTCTAAGCAGAACACACACAAAAAATAAGAAAATATTAATAAATGATGTTATATTAAAAGCAAGGACTTCTGCTTGTCAAAAGACATCGCAAAGCGTGAAGAAGCAGTGACCCGAGGGGAGAAGATGCATCTGGGCTCATATCCAGGTGACGTATTTTTAACTCCTATAAGTCAGTTCTTTAAAAGGCAGGTAATTCGACAGAAAAAGGAGCATGCCACCAAAGGGGTTAGTGAGCGGCCAGTACACATAAGCAATGTCACCACTCAGGAACACCCAGCAGAATGGCTCAGGGTGCGGTGGGGAGCGGCCGGGAGTCCCCACTCCAGAGTGGGCTGTGCTGGCGGCCAGAGTCGAAGTCACACCTGCCGCACGTGCCAGCATTTCTGTGTCTGGACGCACACCTGACGAAACCGCATGCGTGTGTGCACCGAGAGACGGCTGGCTGCGGTAACAGCCAACACAGAATCACTCGGAACGCAAAGGTACTGCGGTGTGCGGGGTTCTGTACAAGAATGGGACGGAACAGTGTGGGCGAACCAACCACACGCACTGACTGTATCGTGCAGAAGGAGCGAGGAGGATAAGAATGTACAGCAGTGTCAGTCAGGAGGGCGGGGCCCCTGGGGGAGGGCGTGCCGTGGTGGGCGGGGCCCCGGTGGGTCACCTGGAGCGCAGGTTACGCTGGAGTTCACCTGTGAAATTAACTGAACTGTGCACTTGGGGGCTTTTAAAAGCATCCTAAATGTGTTTGTAGCAGAGTTCTGGTTTTGTTTGCTAGAAACATAGGAACCACAGAAGTGAGGCGGTTCCGGTTCCGGTTCCCTCCCGGGGGGCCAGGGTGCCGACTCCAGCTGTCAGACAAAGGGATGTGAACTTCAACTGCGACACGAAGTCCCAGGCACGCAGCGTGCAGCGTGGGGGCTGATGCTTGGGCGCTGCTAAGAGAATGGATCTTGGAAATTCTCATCGCAAGAAAAAAAACGCATGTTGTCCACTTGAAACCCATATCATGGTCTGTGTCAATTATATCTCAAAAAATAAAGGTCCAGGCGGTTCGGTCGCCTCCCCTCCCTTCCCCTCCCGGCCTTCCCCTGCCCGCTCAGTGGCAGTTCCCGCTCGGCGCCACCAGGTGGCGCTCGATCACAGCGGAAGACCTGCACCCACCGGAGCCTGGCCCCGCGCTGGTGGAGCCCTGGGCCGGTGCGAGGGCCGCTG
>PVKZ01008510.1:0-15505 GCA_004027375.1 Macroglossus sobrinus
TATCTATCCAAAGAGCCATTTACTCTCCTAAGAGGCTTATAAAGACTTTTTCTCTTTCCATATTAATATAATATTAAGTCTTGAATTTTAGAGCCACCTTTTTGAGTTGCTCATTTTTCCTAGGAATTTCCCATGTATACATAAAGAATACATGTTAATAAATTTGTGTTTGTTTTCCTTTTGTTAATCTGTTTTTTTTGTTTGTTTGTTTTTGTTTTTTTTTTTTTTTACTATTTGTGTTAGGTTTATGTTTAGAAATAAGTTTAAAGTGAGAGTGCCAGTTCCGGTTAGGATTAGGTTTATTGTTAGGTTCAGTTTAAGCTTAGGGTTAGCCTTAGTGTTAGTGCTAGGTATAGGGTTAGGTTTAGGGTTAGGGTTAGGGCTAGGGCTAGGTTAGGCTTAGGGTTAGGGTTAGAATTTGGGCTAGGGTTAGGTATAGGGTAGGGTTCGAGTTAGGTTTTGGGCTAGGGTTAGGGTTAGGGTTAGCGTTAGGGCTATATCTCGGGATAGGATTAGAATTAGGTTTTGGGCTAGGGATAGGGTTAGGGTTAGGGCTAGGGCTAGGGTTAAGGTTAGGGTTAGGGCTAGGGTTATGGTTAGGGTTTAAGTTAGGTTCAGCATTAGCGTTAGTTTAGTTTTAGGATTAGGATTAGCTCTATGTTTACTATTTGTGTTAGGTTTATGTTTAGAAATAAGATTAGAGTTAGAGTGCCAGTTCCGGTTAAAATTAGGTTTATTGTTAGGTTTAGTTTAAGCTTAGGGTTAGCCTTAGTGTTAGTGCTAGGTATAGGGTTAGGTTTAGGGTTAGGGTTTGGTCTAGGGCTAGGTTTAGTGTTAGGGATAGGGTTAGGGTTTGTTCTAGAGCTACGTTTAGTGTTAGGGTTTGGGTAAGGGTTTGGGCTAGGGTTAGAAATAGGATTAGTGCTACGGCTAGGGTTAGGTTTAAAATTACGGTTAGGTCTAGGGTTAGGGTTAGGGTTAGCTTGAGGGTTAGTGTCATGTTTAAGGTAAGGTCTTGGAATAATTAGGTTACACTGCCAGTTACAAATACTGTTAAATTTAGGCCTATGATTAGAGTAACGGTTATGGTCAGCATTAGAGATAAGGTTAGGGTGAGGGTTAGGGCTAGGGCTAGGTGTAGGGCTAGTGTTACGGTTTCATTTAGGGCTAATTTAGGGTTAGGTTTAGGGTTAGGGTTAGGGTTACGGTTAGGGTTAGAGTTATTGTTAGGGCTAGGGCTAGGCCTAGGGTTAGGTTAGGGTTAAGGTTAGGTTTAGGGCTAAGGTTAGGAATAGGGTAGGGTTCGAGTTAGGTTTAGGGCTAGGGTTAGGATTAGGGTTAGAGTTAGGGCTAGGCCTAGGGTTAGAATTAGGGTTAACATTAAGGTTATTGTTAGATTTAGGATTAGGATTAGTGTTATGGTACTGTTTGTGCTAGGTTAATGTTTAGAAAGAAGTTTAGTGTGAGAGTGCCGGTTATTGTTAGCTTTCGGTTGATGGTTAGGTTTAGATTTAAGCTTAGGTTTAGGATTAGGATTAGGGTTCGGGCGAGGGCTAGGGTTAGAGTTAGGGTTAGCATTAGGGTTGGGGCTAGGGTTAGGGTTAGGATTCATGCTAGTGCTAGGGTTAGATTTTGGGTTAGAGGTAGGGTTAGAGCTAGGCCTGGGTTTAGAGTTAGGTTCAGCTTTGTGCCAGGCGTAGGGTCAGGGCTGGGATTAGGCTTAGAATTATGATTAGGGCTTTCGTGAGGGTTAGGGTTAGGGTTAGGGTTAGGGCTAGGGTTAGGTTTTGGGTTAGAATTAGGGTTAGGGCTAGGATTAGGGTTTGGGTTAGAATTAGGGTTAGGGCTAGGGTTAGGGTTAGGGTTAGGGCTAGTGCTAGGGTTAGGGTTAGGGTTACGTTTAAAATTACGGTTAGGGCTATGACTCGGTTAGGGTTAGGGTTAGGGTTAGGATTAGGATTAGGGTTGGGGTTAGGGTTATGATTCGGGTTAGTGTTAGGTATAGGTTAGCACTAGGGTTAGGGTTAGGGTTATGGTTAGGGTTAGGGTTAGGGTTATGGTTAGGGTTAGGGTTAGAGATAGGTTTAGGGTTAGGTTTAGGGTTAGGGTTAGGGTTAGGGTTAGGGATAGGGTAAGAGTTAAGTTTAGGGTTAGTGATAGGTTCATGATACAGTTTGGGATAATTTTATGTTTAGAAATAAGTTTAGAATGTGAGTGCCGGGTAGGTTTAGCATTAGTTTAATGGTTTAGTTTATGTTTAAGCTTAGGTTTAGTTTTTGTGATAGTTCTAGTGTTAGTGTTAGTGTTTAGGTTACGTAAGGGCTAGGGTAGGCTTATGGTTAGGGTTATGGTTAGGTCTATGGCTAGGGTTAGTTTTAGATAAGGGCTAGTGTTAGGTTAGGTTTAGAATTAGGGTTAGGGCTAGGCCTAGTGTTAAGGGTAGGATTAGGGTTAACATTACGGTGTGGGCTATAACTGGGTTAGGGTTAGGGTTTGGGCTAGGGCTGGGTTAGTGTTAGTGTTAGGGTTAGAGTTATGATACAGTTTTTTTAGGTTTATGTTTAGAAATAAGTTTAGATTGAGAGTGCCGGTTAGCATTAGCATTAGGTTAATTGTTAAGTTTAGGTTTAAGCTTAGGTTTAGTTCTCGCGTTAGTTCTAGTGTTAGTGTTAGGGTTAGGGTTACGTTTGGGCTAGCGCCAGGGATCGGGTTAGGGTTCGGGTTAGGTCCAGGACTAGGGTTAGTATTAGATAAGGGCTAGTGTTAGGTTTAGGTTAGGAATAGTGCTAGGCCTAGTCTTAGGGTTAGGGTTAGGTTTAGTGTTACGGTTAGTGCTTTGACTTGGGTTAGTGTTCAGGTCAGGGTTAGGCCAAGGGCTAGCATTAGTTTTAGGGTTAAGGATAGGGTTAGGGTTAGAACTGGGGCATGGTTTAGGGTTAGGGATAGGGTTATGGTTTGCGTTAGGGTTATGTTTAGGTTTAGGGTTAGGGTTTTGACATAGTTAGGGTTAGGTTTAGGATTATGGTTAGGGTTAGGCATATGGTTAGTGTTAGGGTTAGGGTTATGGTTAGGGTTAGGTTCAGGTTTAGGGTTAGGTATAGGGCTTGCTTTAGGGTTTGGAATATTGTTAGAGTTAGGGTTAGTGTTAGGGTTAGGGTTAGGGTTAGGGTTAGGTATAGGTTTAGGGTTAGGACTATGGCTAAGTTTATTTTAAAGTTAGTGCAAGGTTTGGGTTAGATTTAGATTTAGGGTTAGGTTTACAGTTAGGGTTACGTTTAGGATTAGGGTTAGGATTTGCATTAGGGTAGGGTTAGGGTTAGGGATAGGTTTACGGTTAAGGTTAGGGTTATGGATATGGTTAGGGTTAGGGTTAGGGTTAGGGTTAGCACTAGGTTTAGGGTTAGGTTTAAGGATAACATTAGCGTTAGAACTACGGCAAGGTTTTAGGTTATGGTTAGGGTTATGGGTAGCATTCTGGTTAGGTTTAGGTTTCGTGTTAGGGTTTTGATATAGTTTGTGATAGTTCTTTGTTACAAAATAAGTTTAGAGTGAGCATACCGGTTAGGGATAGCATTACGTTAATGGTTAAGCTTAGGTTTCAGCTTAGGTTTAGTTTTCACGTTAGTTCCAGTGTTAGTGTTAGTGTTAAGGTTATATTAATGGCTACGGTAGGGTTAGAATTAGGATTAAGGTTAGGTCTAGGGCTAGGGAGAGAATTAGGGTTAGGGTTAGGGTTAGGTTTAGCGCTAGCATTAGATTTAGTTATGTGCTAATCTTAGGGTTAGGTTTAGGACTAGGCCTAGGGTTAAGGTTAGGGATATGCTTAGGGTTAGGCTTAAAGTTAAGGATAGGGATAGGCTAGGGTTAGGGTTAGGGTTAGGGTTAGGGTTATGTTTAGTGTTAGGGTTAGAATTAGGTTTAGGATTAGGGTTAAAATTTGGGTTAGGTTTAGAGTTGGGTAAGGGGTAGGGTTAGGATTAGGGTTAGTGTTAGAATTAGGGTTAGGGTTAGGGTAAGGAATAGGGTTAGCGTTAGGGTTATGGTTAAAACTAGGGCTTGGTTTTGGGTTAGGGTTAGGGCTAGGGCTAGAGTTAATGTTAGGTCTAGGGTTAGGGCTAAAGCTAGGGTTAGGATTAGAAATATGGTTAGGGTTAGAATTCGGTTTCGAGTTAGGGTTAGAGTTAGCGTTAGGGTTAGTGTTAGGTTTAGAGTTAGGGTAATGGTTAGGGTTAGGGTTAGGATTAGGGTTAAGGTTAGAATTAGGGTTAGGTTTTGGGTTATATTTAAATTAGGGTTAGGTTTACAGTTAGGGTTAGCGTTAGGGTTAGCTTTAGGTTTAGGGTTAGGGATAGATTAAGTTTAGGGTTAGGGTAGGAATTGAAATAGGGCTAGGGTTAGGGTTAGGGTTACGGTTAGGGTTAGAATTAGGGTTAGGGTTAGGGTTATGGTTAGGGTTAGGTATAGGGTTAGGGTTAAGGTTAGTTTTAGGTTTGGGTTAGGGTTAAGTCTAGGGCTTGGTTTAGGGTTAGGGTTATTGTTACGGTTAGGGTTAGAGTTAGGGTTAGGGATAGGGTTATGTTTAGGGTTAGGGTTAGGGTTAAGACTAGGGGTAGGTTTAGATTTACGGTTAGTACAAGTGCTAGTGTTAATATTAGGGTTAGGGTTAAGGCTTAAGCTATGGTTAGGGTTAGGGTAAGGGTTAGGATTAGTATTAGGGTTAGGTTTTGGGTTAGATTTAGGTTTTGGGTTAGGATTACAGTTAGGATTAGTGTTAGGGTTACGGTTAGGATTAGGGTTAGGTTTAGGGTTACATTTAGGATTAGGGTCAATGTTTGGGTTAGTGCTAGGTTTAGGGTAAGTGTTAAGGATAGGTTTAGGTCAGGACTAGGGCATGTTTTAGGGTCAGGTTTAGGGTTAGGTTTAGTTTTACGGTTACGGTTTTGATTTAGTTTGTGATAGTTTTATGTTACGAAATTAGTTTAGAGTGAGAGTACTGGTTAGGGTTAGCATTAGGTTAATGGTTAAGCTTAGGTTTCAGCTTAGGTTTAGTTTTCGCATTAGTTCTAGTGTTAGTGTTAGTGTTAAGGTTACATTATTGTCTAGGGTAGGGTTAGAAGTAAGGGTAAGGTTAGGTCTAGGGTTAGAATTAGGGTTAGGGTTAAAATTAGGGTTAGGCAGAGAATTAGGGATAGGGTTAGGGTTAGGTTTAGCGCTAGGGTTAGAGTTAGATAAGGGCTAGTCTTTGGGTTAGGTTAGGACTAGGGCTAGAGTTAGGGTTAGGGTTAAGATTAGGGATAAGTTTAGGGTTAGGGTTAGAGTAGAATAAGGGTTATGGTTTGGGTTAGAATTAGGGTTATGGTTAGGTGACGGTTAGGGTTAGGGTTAGGGATAGGGTTAGGTTTAGATTTAGGGGTAGAGATAGGGATAGGGCTAGGATTATGGTTAGGGTTAGGGTTAGGGTTAGGGTTAGGGTTAGGGTTAGGGTTAGGGTTAGGGATAGGGTTAGAATTAGGTAGGGTTAGGGTTAGAATTAGATTTAGGGTTAGTTTTGGGTTAGGGTTAGGGTTATTGTTTGTGTTAGAATTCGGGTTAGGGTTAGGGTTAAGACTAGGGTTAGTGTTAGTGTTAGTGTTAGGGTTAGGGTTAGGGTTAAGGTAAGGGTTAGGTCCAGGGCTATGGTTAGTATTAGATAAGGGCTAGTGTTAGGGTTAGGGTTAAGAATAGGCTCGGCGTAGTTTTAGGGTTCGGGTTAGATTTAGTGTTACAGTTAGTGCTATACCTGCGGTTTGTGTTCGGAGTAGGGTAAGGGCTAGGGCTAGCGTAGGTTTAGTGTTAGGGCTAGGGTTCGTGTTTGGGTTATGGTTAGGATTAGGGTTAGGGTTAGGGTTAGCGCTAGGGTTTGTGTTAGGGTTAAGGATAGGGTTAGGGTTAGGACTAGGGCATGGTTTAGGATTAGAGTTAGGGTTAGGGTTATGGTTAGGTTTAGGTTTAGAACTAGAGCTAGGGTTAATGTTAGGGTTACGGTTAGGGCTATAGCTAGGGTTTGGATTAGAGATAGGTTTAGGGTTAGAATTAGGTTTAGAGTTAGGGTTAGAGTTAGCTTTAGGGATAGGGTTACATTTAGAGCTAGGGCTAGATTTAGGGTTAGGGTTAGGGTTAGATTTTGGGTTAGATTTAAGTTTAGGGTTAGGTTTACAGTTAATGATAGGTATAGCGTTAGGGTTAAAGATAGGATTAGCGTTAGGGTTAGGGGTAGAGATATGGATAGGGCTAGGGTTAGAGTTAGGGTAAAAGTTAGGGTTAGGCTTAGGGGTAGATTTAGGTTAGCATTAGGGTTATAATTAGGGTTAGGGTTAGATTTGGGTTATGGTTTGTGTTAGGGTTAGTGTTAGAATTAGCGTTATGGTTAGGGTTAGAAATAGGGTTAGGTTTGGGTTTAAGGTTAGGACTAGGGCTTCATTTAGGGTTAGGGTTAGTTCTAGGGCTAGGGTTAACATTAGGGTTAGGGTTAGGGCTAAAGCTAGAGTTAGAATTAGAAATAGGGTTAGGGTTAGAATTAGGTTTTTTGTTAGCGTTAGAATTAAGGTTAGGGATAGTGTTAGGTTTAGGGTTAGGGTTAGGGTTAGGGTTAGGGTTAGGGTTACTGTTAGGGTTAGGGTTAGAGGTAGTGGTAGGGTTAGTGTTAGGGTTAGGGTTAGTATTAGGGTTAGGGTTACGGTTAGAGTTGGGTTTAGGTTCATGGTTAGGTTTAGGACTAGGGCTTATATTAGGGATAGGTTTAGGACTAGGCCTAGGGTTAATGTTAGGGTTAGGGTTAGGGTCAGGGTCAGGGTTAGGTTTAGGGTTAGCTTTAGAGTTAGTGTTAGGACTAGGGCTAGGTGTAGTTTTACGGTTTGTACAAGGGCTAGGGTTAATGTTAGGGTTAAGGTTAGGGCTTAAGCTAGGTTTAGGGTTAGGGAAAGGGTTAAGTCCAGGACTAGGGTTAGTATTAAATAAGGGGTAGTGTTAGGGTTTGGGTTAGGAATAGTGCTAAGCCTAGTTTAGGGTTAGGGTTAAGTTTAGTGTTACGGTTAGTGCTATGACTTGGGTTAGTGTTCGAGTTAGGGTTAGGGCTAGGGTAGCGTTTGGTTAAGGTTAGGTCTAGGGCTAGTGTTAGGGTTAGGTTTAGGATTAGAGTTAGGGTTAGTTTTAGGGTTAGGGTTAGTGTTAGGGTTAGGGTTAGCGTTAGGAATAGTGCTACGTTTAAGGTTAGGTTTAGGGTTAGCTTTAGGGCTAGGGCTAGGCTTATGTCTAGGTTTAGGGTTAGCGTTAATGTTAAAGTTAGGGTTAAAAATAGAATTAGAATTAGCTTTAGGGTTAGGGTTAGGGTTAGGGTTAGGTTTAAGTTTAGGGTTAGGGTTTGGAATAAGGCTAGGTTTAGGTTTACGTTTAGGGTTTGGGTTATGGTTAGGATTAGGGTAAGGGTTAGGGATAGGTTTCAGGTTGGGGTTAATTTTAGGGTTACAGTTAAAACTAGTGATTTCTTTAGGGTTAGAGTTAGGGTGAGGGTTAGGGTTAGGATTGGGGTTAGGGTTAGGGTTAGGACTAGTGCTTGGTTTAGGGTTAGGTTTAGGACTAGCACTGGGTTAATGTTAAAGTTAGGGTTAGGGCTAAAGCTAGGGTTAGGGTTAGGGTTACGGTTAGGACTAGGGCTTGGTTTAGGGTTAGGGGTAGGACAAAGGTTAGGGTTAATGTTAGTGTTAGGGTTAGGGTTAGAGCTAGGGTTTGGATTAGGGATAGGTTTATGGTTAGAATTAGGTTTAGGGTTAGGGTTAGATTTAGGGTTAGGTTTCGAGATAAGTTTAGATCTAGGGCTAGGTTTAGGGTTAGGGTTAGGTTTATGGTTAGGGTTATGGTTAGGGTTAATGTTAGAATTTGGGTTAGGGTTTGGGTTAGGGTTAGGTTTAGGATTAGGGTTAGGGTTAGGGTTAAAGTTAGGGTTAGGGAGAGAATTAAGGATAGGGTTATGATTAGGTGTAGCGCTAGAGTTAGGGTTAGGGTTAGGGTTAGGGTTAGCCTTAGGGTTAGGGTTAGGGTTAGGGTTAGGGTTAGGTTTAGGGTTACGGTTAGGGTTAGTGTTAGGGATAGAGTTAGAATTATGTTTAGGGTTAGGGTTATATTTTGGGTTAAAATTAGGGTTAGTATTAGGAATAGATATAGAAGTAGGGTTAGGTTTAAGGTTCGGGTAAGGGTTATGATACAGTTTGGGATAGTTCTATGTTTAGAAATAAGTTTACAGTGAGAGTGCCGGTTAGGTTTAGCATTAGGCTAATGGATAATTTAGCTTTAAGCTTAAATTTTGTTTTCGCGTTAGTTCTACTGTTAGTGTTTGTGTTAAGTTTACGTTTAGGGCTAGGGTAGGGTTAGAATTAGGATTAGGGTTAGGTCTAGGTATAGGGTTTGTGCAAGGGCTAGCGTTAGGGTTAGGGTTAGGGTTACGTTTAGGGTTAGGTTTAGGATAAAGGTTAGCGTTAGGGTTAGGGTTAGGTTTAAAGTTATGGCAACGATTACGGTTAGTTTTAGGGTTAGTGTTATGTTTAGAGCTCGGGCTATGCTTAGGGTTATGGTTAGGAATAGGCTAAGGTTAGGGTTAGGATAAGGTTTAAAGAGTGTGAGCGCTAGGGCAAGGGTTAGGGTTAGTGTAAGGTTTAGGGATAGGGTAAGGGTTAGCGTTAGGTTTAGTGTTAGGGCAAGGGCTAGAGTTAGGGAGGGGTTAAAGCTAGTGTTAGCCCTTGGCCTAGAGTTATGGTTAGGTTAGGGTTAGGGTTAGGATTAGTGGTTTTGTTAGGGTTAAGGATAGGGTTAGGGTTAGGGTTAGGGTTACAATTAGGGTTAGGGTTAGGTTAGGGTTAGGTCAAAGGCTAGAGTTAGGGCAGGGTTAAAGCTAGTGTTAGTCCTAGGGCTAGGGTTAGGATTAGGTTTAGATAGGGTTAGGGTAAGGGTTTGTGTTAGGGTTAATGTTAGGTTTAGGGTTTGGGTTAGGGTTAGAGTTAGGGTTAGGGTTAGCGTTAGGCTTAGAATTAGGTTTAGAGTTAGGGTTAGGGTTTGGCTTAGGGCTAGGGTTACGGTTAGGGTGAAGGTTAGTTTTGGACCTAGAGTTAGGGTTAATATTAGAACTAGCGTTAAGGTTAGAACTAGGGTTAGGATTAGGTTTGGTTACCATTAGGGTTAATATCATGTTTCGGGTTAGGAAGAGGAAGTCGTTTTCAGTTACAAATACTCGTCAACATGACTCTTAAACTTAGGCCTAGAATTATGGTTAGTGTTAGGACAAGGGCCTTTGTTAGAATTAGGGTTAAAATTAGGGCAATGACTAGGTTTAGTTTAGTCCTAGGTTCAGGGCTAGGGCTATGGGTAGTGTTAGGCCTGGGGCTAAGGTTAGGCTGAGGTGTAAATTTAGGGTTAGGGCTAGGGCTAGGGCTAGGTTTATGCTTAAGCTAATTGTTAGGTTTAGTGTCATGTTTAAGGTTAAGCCTGAAACTAAGTTTAGAGTTATAGTACCGGTTAACATTACTGTTATTTAGGCCTAGGATTAGGGTTTGGGATAGCCTTGAACTAGTTTATCATTAGGATTTGTTTTACCGCTAGTGTTATGGTTAGGGTTATGGTCGGGTTAGTTTTAAACTTAGACTAAGCTTAGGGTAAGGGTTAGGGTTTGGCTAAGGCTTGGTCCAAAATAAAGGTTCAAGTTACGGCTAGAGCTAGGGTTATGGTTTGGGTTTGGGTTAGGGTTAGTGTTCAGGTTAGGGTTAGGGCTAGGTTTAGGTTTAGTGTTATGTTTAGAACTAGAACTATGGTTAGCGTTCAGCTTTCTTTAGGGTTAGTGTCATGTTTAGAGTTAGGACTTAAAAGAAATTTAGAGTTACAGTACCGGTTAACATTACTGTTAAGCTTAGACTTAGAATTAGGTTTAGGGTTAAAGTTAGGGTAAAGGTTAGATTTAGGGTTAGGTTTAGGGTTAGGGTTAAGTTTAAATTAGGGTTAGGACAAGGGCAATGGCTAGGGATAGGGTCAGGGTTAAAGATAGTGTTAGCGCTAGGGTAAGGGTTAGGGTTAGCGTTAGGGTAGGGTTAGGTTTAGGGTTAGTGTCATGTTTAGAGTTAAGCCTATGCTTAGGGTTAGGGTTAGAGTTAGAGTTAGGGTTAGGGCTAGGGTTAGGGTTAGGGTGAGGGTTAGGGTTACAGTTAGGGTTAGTTTTAGGGTTAGGGTTAGGGTTAGGGTTAGGGTTAGTGTTAGGGTTAGTGTTAGGGTTAGGGTTAGGGTTAAAGCTAGTGTTAGCGCTAGGGCTAGGGTTAGGGTTAGGGTAAGGTTTATGGATAGGGTAAGGGTTTGCGTTAGGGTTAGTGTTTGGGCAAGGGCTAGAGTTAGGGAAAGGTTAGGGTTAGTGTTAGGGTTAGGGTTAGGGTTAGGGTTAGGGTTAGGGTTAGGGTTAGATTTAGGATTAGGGTTAGGGTTAGGGTTAGGCTTAGGCTTAGGGCTATCGTTAGGGTTAGTGCTATGTTTAGTGCTAGGGCTACGGTTAGCGTTCGGCTTTTCTTTAGGGTTAATGTCATGTTTAGAGTTAGGTATACGTTTAGGGTTAGGGATAGGGTTAGAGTTAGTGTTAGGGCAAGGGAAAAAGCTAGGGTTGGGTTTAGGGTTAAAGATAGTGTTAGCGCTAAGTTTAGGGTTAACCTTAGCATTAGTGTTAGGGTTAGGGATATGGTTGGGGCAAGGGATAGGGTTATGTTTAGAGCTAAGGCTACTCTGAGGGTTAGGGTTAGGGTTAGCGTTCGGGCTAGGGTTAGGGTTAGGGTTAGGGTTAGAATTAGGGTTAGGTTTAGAGTTAGGTTTAGGGTTAGGGTTAGGTTTAGGGTTAGCGTTAGGTTTAGGGTTAGGGTTAGGGTTAGATTTAGGGTTAGGGTTAGGTTAAGGGATAGAGTTAGTGTTAGGTTAAAGCTAGTGTTAGCACTAGGGCTAGGGTTTGGGTTAGTGTTAGGGTTAGGGTTTGTGTTAGGGTTCGGGTTAGGACTAGAATAGCATTAGGTTTATGTTTAGAGCTAGGGCTATGGTAAGCGTTCAGCTTTTTTTTACAGTTAGTGTCATGTTCAGAGTTAGGACTAAAAAGATATTTAGAGTTACACTACTGGTTAACATTACTGTTAATCTTAGACCTAGAATTAGGCTTAGGGTTTGGTTTAGGGTTAAGGTTAGTGTTAGGGTTAGGGTTAGGGTTAGGGTTAGGCTAGAGTTAGGCCTAGGGCAAGGACAAGGAGTAGGGATATGGTTAGGTTTAGATTTAAGTTTAGGGTTAGTGTTAGGGTTAGGGTTAGGGTTAAAGCTAGTGTGAGCGCTAGGGCTGCGGTTAGGTTTAGGGTATGGGTTCGGGATAGGGTAAGGGTTAGCGTTAGAGTTAGGGTTAGGAAAAGGGCTAGAGTTAGGGAAGAGTTAAAGCTAGTGTTAGCGCTAGGGCTAGAGTTAGGGTTAGGGTTAGGTTTAGGGTTAAGGTTAGGGTTAGGTTTAGGGTTAGGGTTAGCGTAAGGGTTAGCGTTAGGGTTAGGTTAGGGCAAAGTCTAGAGTTAGGGCAGGGTTAAGCTAGTGTTAGCCCTAGGGCTAGGGTTAGGGTTAGGTTTAGGGTTAGGTTTAGGTTTAGGGTTTCTGTTAGGCTTATGTTTAGGGTTAGCATTAGGGTTAGGGTTAGGTTTAAAGTTAGGGCAAGGGTTAGGGTTAGGTTAGGGTTTGTGTTATGGTTTAGCTAGGGCTGTGCTTAGGGTTAGGATTAGGAATAGAGTTGCGGTTAGGGTTAGGCTTAAGGTTAGGGTTAGGGTTAGGGTTAGGGTTAGGGTTAGGGTTAGAGGTTAGGATTAGGGTTAGGGTATGGTTAGGGTTAGAGGTTAGGATTAGGGTTAGGGTTAGGGTAAGGGTTAGGGCTAGGGTTAGGGTAGGTTTAGGGCTAGGGTTAGGTTTAGAATTATGGTTAGGTTTAGTGTTAGGGTTAGGGTAATAGTTAGGATTAGGGTTAGGGTTAAATCTAGTGTTAGCGATAGGGCTAGAGTTAGGGTTAGCATTAGGGTTAGGGTTAGGGTTAGGATTAGGGTTAGGGTAAGTGTTAGGTTTAGGGTTAGTGTTAGGGTTAGGGTTAGTGTTATGTTTAGATCTAGGGCTACGGTTAGGGTTAGGGTTAGGGTTAGGGCTAAGGTTAGGGTTAGGGTTAGGATAGGGCTAAGGTTAGGGTTAGGTTTAGGGTTAGGGATAGGGCGAGGGTTAGGGTTAGGTTTAGGGTAAGTGTTTGGTTTAGGGTTAGGGTTAAAGCTAGTGCTAGCCATAGAACTAGGGTTAGGGTTAGGGTATGCATTAGGGATAGCCTAAGGGTTAGCTTTAGGTTTAGGGTTATGGCAAGGGCTAGATTTAGGGATGGGTTTGGGTTAGGGTTAGAGTTAGGGTTAGGGATAGGGATAGGACTATAGTTAGTTTTAGGCTTAGGGTTAGGGTTAGGCTTAGGGCTCGATTTAGGGTTAGTATTATGTTTAGATCTAGCGCTACGGTTCGCGTTCACCTTTTCTTTAGGGTTAGTGTCATGTTTAGCGTTCGGACTGAACAGAAATTTAGATATTCAGTACTGGTTAACATTACTGTTAAGCTTAGACCTAGAATTAGGTTTAGGCTTAGTGTTATGTATAGAGCTAGGGCTACGGTTAAGATTACGGTTAGGGTTCAAGTTAGTGTTAGGGGAAGGGAAAGGGCTAGATTTAGGGTTAGGGTTAAAGATAGTGTTAGCGCTATGGCTAGGGTTAAGGTTAGGGTTAAGGGTTAGGGTTATGGTTAGGGTAAGGGTTAGAGTTACGTTTAGGGTTAAAGCTAGTGTTAGCGATAGTGCTAGGGTTAGGGTTAGGGTTAGGGTTAGAGTTAGGTTTAGGGCAAGGATAATGGCTAGGGTTAGGGTTAGGGTTATAATAGTGTTAGGGAAGGTTAGGATTAGGGTTAGGATTCAACCTAGTGTTAGTGATAGGGCTAGGGTTAGGATTAGGGTTAGGATTACGATTCAGGTTAGCTTTAGGGTAAGGGTTAGCCTTAGGTTTAGGGTTAGGTTTATGGTTAGGTTTAGTATTAGTGTTATGTTTTGAGCTAAGGCTATGCTTAGGGTTATGGTTATGGTTAGGGTAGGGTTAGGGTTAGGGTAAGGGTTAGAGTTAGGGTTAGGGAAAGAGCAAGGAATAGGGTTTGGGTTAGGGTTAGGGTTAATGTTAGGTTTAGGGTTAGCGTTTGTGTTTCGGGTTAGGGGTAGGGTTAGGGGTAGGGTTAGGTTTAGGGCTAGGGTTAGGGTAATGGTTAGGATTAGGGTTATGGTTAAAACTAGTGTTAGCGCTAGGTCTAGAGTTAGGGTTAGGGTTAGCGTAACATTTAGGGTTAGCTTTAGGTTAAGTGTTAGGGTTAGGGTTAGGGTTACGGTTATGGTTAGGGCAAGGGCTAGAGTTAGGGCAGGTTTAAATCTAGTGTTAGCGCTAGGGCTAGAAATTTGGTTAAGGTTAGGTTTAGGGTTAGGTAGTGTTTAGGGCAAGGGTTAGGGTTAGGTTTAGGGTTAGTGTTATATTTAGAGCTAGGGCTATTATTAGGGTTATGTTTAGTTTTAGGTTTAGGGTTAGGGCTGGGGTTAGGTTTAGGGTTAGTGTTAGAGTTAGAGTTAGGGTTAGGTTTAGGGATAAGGTTTGGGTTTGGGTTTGGGTTAGGGTTAGGGTTAGGGTTAGGGTTTGGGTAAACGTTAGCGTTAGGGTTAGGTTTGGAGCAAGGGCTAGAGTTAGAGCAGTGTTTAAGCTAGTGTTAGCCCTAGGGTAAGTGTTAGGGTTAGGTTTAGATGTAGGGTTAGGGTTTGTGTTAGTGTTACGATTAGGGTTATGGTTATTGTTATTTTTAGAGCTAGGGCTACGGTTAGGGTTAGGGTTAGGGTTAGGGTTTGGGTTAGTGTTAGGGTTAGGGTTAGGGTTAGGGTTAAGTAGGGTTAGGGTTAGGGTTATGGTTAGGGTTTGTGTTAGGATTAGGTTTATGGTTAGGGTTAGGGTAAGGGTTAACGTTAGGGTTAGGGTTAGGGAAAGTTCTTGGGTTAGGGCAGGTTTAAAGCTAGTGTTAGCGCTTAAGCTAGAAGTAGGGTTAAGGTTAGGGTTAGAGTTAGGATTAGGGTTAGGTTTATGGTTAGATTTAGGGTTAGGGTTAGGGTTAGGGTTTGGGTAATGGTTAGGATTAGGGTTAGGGTTAAAGCTAGTGTTAGCGCTTAGGGCTAGGCTTAGGGTTAGGATTAGGGTTACGTTTAGGGTTAGGTTTAGTGTAAGGGTTACCGTTAGGGTTAGGGTTAGTTTTAAAGTTAGGGCATGGCTTAGGCTTAGGTTTAGGGGTAGTGTTAAGTTTAGAGCTAGGGCTATGCTTAGGGCTAGGGTTAGGTTTAGGGTTAGGGTTAGGGTTAGCGTAAGGGTTAGCGTTAGGGTTAGGTTAGGGCAAGGTCTAGAGTTAGGGCAGGGTTAAGCTAGTGTTAGCCCTAGGGCTAGGGTTAGGGTTAGGTTTAGGGTTACGTTTAGGTTTAGGGTTTCTGTTAGGCTTATGTTAAGGTTAGGGTTAGGGAAAGGGTTAGCATTAGGGTTAGGGTTAGGTTTAAAGTTAGGGCAAGGGTTAGGGTTAGGTTAGGGTTTGTTTTATGGTTTAGCTAGGGCTGTGCTTAGGGTTAGGATTAGGAATAGAATTAGGGTTAGGGTTAGGCTTAAGGTTAGGGTTAGGGTTAGGGTTAGGGTTAGGGTTAAAGCTAGTGTGAGCACTAGGGCTAGGGTTAGGTTTAGGGTAAGCGTTATGAATATGGTAAGGGTTAGTATTAGTGTTAGGGTTAGGGCAAGTGCTATAGTTATGGAAGGGTTAAAGCTAGTGTTAGCGCTAGGGCTAGGGTTAGGGTTAGGGTTAGGGTTAGATTAGGGTTATGGTTAGGGTTAGGGTTAGGGTTAGGGTTAGGGTTAGGGTTAGGGTTAGGGTTAGGGTTAGGGTTAGGTTTAAATCTAGTGTTAGCACTAGGGTTAGGGTTAGGGTTAGGGTTAGGGTTTGTGTTAGGGTTAGGGTTAGTGTTAGGTTTAGGTTTAGGGTTTGGGTTAGAGTTAGGGTAGGGTAAGGTTTAGCATTACGGTTAGTGTTACGGCACGGGCTAGAGTTAGGGCAGGCTTAAAGGAGTGTTAGCTTTAGGGATAGTGTTAGGGTTAGGGTTAGCATTTGTGTCAGGGTTAGGTTTAGGGTTAGGGTTAGTGTTATGTTTAGAGCTATAGCTACGGTAGGGTTAGGGTTAGGGTTAGGGTTAAGGTTAGGGCTAGTTCTAAGGTTCGGGTTAGGCTTAGAGTTATGGTTCGCTTTAGGATGAGTGTTAGGGATAGGTTTAGGTTTCAGGTTAGAGTTAGTTTAGGGTTAGGGTTAGGGTTAGGGTAAGGGTAGGGTTAGGTTTAGGGTTAGGGTTAGGGTTACG
>PVKZ01008511.1:0-15500 GCA_004027375.1 Macroglossus sobrinus
TTGACTTCTTTGTTTCTTATTTGGATGCCTTTTATATCTTTCTCTTGTCTGATTTCACTCATTAGGACCTGCAGTGTTATATTGAATAAGAGTGGCGATAGTGGACAGCCTTGCCTTGTTTCTGATCACAGAGGGAAGGTTTTTAGTTTTTCACCATTAAGTGTAATGTTGGTTGAGAGTTTGTCGTATATGGCCTTTACTATGTTAAGGTATTTACCTTCTATGCCAATTTTGTGAAGTGTTTTGATCATAAATGGATTCTGTATCCTGTCAAAGGTTTTTTCTGCATCTGTTGATATGATACGATTATTTTTTAATTTGTTTATGTGGTGGATCACATCAATCGATTTGCATATGTTGAACCAACTCTGTGCCCCTAAGATGAAGCTCATTTGATCATGGTATATAATCTTTTTAATATGTTGCTGTATTTGATTCCTTAGCATCTCATTTAGAATTTCTGCATCATAAGAAATGTTGATCTGTATTTTTCTTTTTCTCTCTCTCTCTTTTTTTTTAGTTATCTTTACCAGGTTTTGGTATCAGGATAATTTTGGCCTCATAAAATGAGTTGGAAAGTATTATCTTCTCTTCAATGTTTTGGAAGATTCTGAGGAGACTAGGTATTAAATCTTCTTTGAATGTTTGGTAGAATTCACTGGTGAAGCCATCTGGTCCTAGACTTCTACTTTTTGGTAAGTTTTTGATTATTGTTTCAATTTCCTACTGCTGATCATTCTATTTAGATTTTCCAGTTCTTCTTGATTCAGTCTAGAAAGGTTGTATTTTTCCAAGTACTGGTCTATTTCTTCTAGGTTATTGAATTTGGTGTTAAATACTTTTTCATAGTATTCCTGTATGATCCTTTGTATTTCTGAGGTGTCTGTCGTAATTTCCCCTCTTTCATACCTGGTTTTATTTGTGTCCTTTCTCTTTTTTCTTTAGTGAGTCTAGTCAGGGGTTTGTCAATTTCATTAATCTTCTCAAAAAACCAGCTCTTTGTTGCATTTATTTTTTTCTACTGTTTGTTTTCAGTTTCATTTATTTCTGTTCTAATTTTGATTATTTCTTTCTTTCTGCTGACTTTAGGCTTCATTTGTTCTTCCTTTTTTAGTTTTTTAAGATGAAGTGCTTGTTCTTGTTTTTGGAGATAGGCCTGTAATGATATGAACTTTCCTCTAATGACCACTTTTGCCGTGTCCCAAAAGTGTTGATATGTTGTACATCCATTATCATTCATTTCTATGTATCTCTTGATCTATCTTTTTATTTCTACTCTGACCCAGTCATTCTTCAGTAGTATGTTGTTTAATCTCCATTTATTTGTGGTTCTTTCCACTTTCTTTTTACAGCTGATTTTTAGTTTCAGAGTATATGATCAGAGTATATGGTTGGTATCATTTCATCTCTCATGTTTGTTGAGTCTACCTCTGTGTCCCAATATGTGATCCATCTTTGAGAGCGTTCCATGTGCACTAGAGAAGAATGTGTAAGCAGTTGTTTTGGGATGGAAGTCTCTGTAAATGTCAAGTATGTCCAGTTGGTCTATTGTGTCCTTTAAGGATGTTATTTTCTTATTGATTTTCTGTTTGGACGATCTGTCCATATCTGACAGTTGGGTATTTAGGTCTCCTACTATGATACTGTTTTGGTCTGTTTCTCCCTTTAGTTCTTAGTATTTGCTTTACATATTTTGCGGCTCCCTGATTTGGAGCATAGATATTAATAAGTGTTATGTCTTCTCGGTGCATGATTCCCTTTATCATTATGAAGTGTCCTTCAGTATCTTTACCATTTTTATTTTAAAGTCTATTTCATACGATATTAGTACTGCTACCCTCGCTTTTCTCTGAATTCCATTTGCTTGAAATATCATTTTCCACCCTTTCACTGAGTCTGTATTTGTCTTTGGAACTGAGATGTGTCTCCTGGAAGTAGCATATGGTTGGGATTTGTTTTTTGATCCATTCTGCACTCTGTGCCTTTTTACTGGTGAGTTCAGTCTATTAACATTTAGGGTGATTGTTGAAATATGAGGTCTTCTTATAGCCATTTTATCTTTTGCTTTCTGGTAGCTTGGTGTTTCCATTGCTTCCTTGTCCCTGTGTTTCTATTTTCTTTATTTTGGTTAGTTTTTGTGGATTTTCCCTCTGGTCCTTCTTGTTTTATGTTATATACTTTGGTTAAATCTTTGGCCTGTGATTACCATTATGAATATGAAAAGAATAGTTGTATATATACAGTAGTCCTTTTTTCGACGCATGCCTTATTTCCATTCCCTTTTGCGAATTTGGATCTTTGAATCTTCCCCTTTTGAACGTTCATTACTATCTTGCTATAGCAAATCTCTTATTTTAAGTTTATAATGCCCTGTTTGTAGTAAGGGTTGCACTCCTCTGCTTTTATCAGCGTGCTAGTGACCTTACTCCTAATTATGGTTTTGTGGGGGTTTTTTGGTCATTTTGTTTTAGGTGAGCTGACCTCTTTCAGAATTTCCTGTAATGCAGGTCTGTAGTGGAGAATTCCCTCATTTTTTGTATGTCTGGAAAGGTCTTTATTTCTCCTTTATATCTAAAAAAGAGGTTAGCAGGTTACATTATTCTTGGCTGGTAGTTTTAACAACACCAAGCCAGTATTACAGGAAATTTTAGAGGGGTTCTTTAAGAAGAAAAGACACGTTTCAAAAGCATGAATACATTCCTATCAACGAGTATCTCAAATGGAAAAGAATTAAGTGCTCTAAGCAAAAGATGGAGTAGCTCAATGGATGAGAAAACAAGACCTCTATATATGCTGCCTACAAGAGAGTCACTTCAGATCAAAAGACACATACAACTAAAAGGGGATAAAAAAAGATATTGCTTTGATGAACCTACAGGATATTGTGGTGAATAAAATAATCAGATAAAGACAAATATCACATGATTTCATGGACATGTGGAATCTAAATAATGAAACAAACAATAAAAATAGAAACAAACTCATAGATACAGAGAATATTTTGAGGGCTTCTAAATAAATAGTTACAAAACAGAAATAGAGATATACACTGCAGCATAAGGATAAGAAAAACAGTTAATAATGTCCTAATAAATATGCAGGCAGAAGTTGGGTATTAGATTTAGTGGGATGATCACTTTATGAGTTATATAGATCTCTAACCACTATACTGTACAATTGAAAAACATATATTATTGTATGCCAACTATAATTGGAAAAAACCCTCATTAACTGTACAATATAAATACAAGCAACTAATTGTCTATTAATTTTCCATAAAGCTGGGGGTGGGTGGAACACTTTAATTAGATGGCCTATGTCAGAACTTACTAAGCTAGGCAATATAAAAATATATCTTAAAGAATCATTAAAATATCAAATATTCAACAGAAGCAAAAATTTAAAGCATTAAGACTAAATATGTTATTCTCTTTCTATAACCTTGTTTTCATACCTTTTCAACCTTAATTCCACTTATCAGTTCCTTCCTTCAGCTCCTTAATTTTCCTTCCAATTAAATGTTGCATTCTTTCCTTCTCTCACCCAATCATTTTCACTTCTACTCTTTGAGGTAGAACAGACCTCATATTCCTTCTATTCTTTCAACCTGACAGAAAATTACCAATATTGTCTTTGTCATCTCTGTTGGTAATTTGTATAATACAAAGGAATTGTAAAAAAGCAGTGAATGAAATGCTATCACCAGTCAGGTGGAGAGACAAAACCATATGCATTAATCTGGGTGGGTGATTTCATAACACTAGGCAGCTAATCAGAACCACATGCATACGAAAGGGAGTCTGACAGGCCTCAGTGAGTCCTTGGGGTTACTGCAGCAGTACAGTGTGGGATAAGAGAAAAAGAACAGCCAACTTGCTGGTGGTAAGAACAGCCACAGCCCAGAATTACAATTTTTTTCCAACTTATGCCCTTCAGGGGGAAGCAGAAAGACAGTGCGAATGCAGGAAGCTGTCAGCTATCTGGACTAGCATAGCTGGGTAACCGATTTTATGATGTGAGCAGCAGTAGCCAACTAACACCAGGTGCCAGTATGAGCAAACTGGCCCGAATACCAACTTGATGACACAAAATAAAGACTGCTGTTCCCAGGAAACTTTGGAATGTCAGTTTTATTACAGAACAGATTCTGAGAGAGGCAGAGAAGTATCTGGAGAAGAATTACATACTACATTATTTAAACTAGGTTGGTAGGAAGAAACGATTTTTTGAAAGACGGCAACTGCTAGAAGGAAATAAAGTACATTCTTTTAATTATGTGAAAATAACTTTTCAAAACCACTCAACATTAGGTCTTGTAGGCATGGGAAAGTTCACCCTAAAGACCAATGTCTTAAGGAACTCACAAACAAAAATAAAATCTTTTGAAGAACTTTATACTCAGCAAGATAATGTAACAGCAAAGGGTATATTTGAAAAAGTTTCTATAACACTCTAGAACTGAACTGTCAAAGCAGCACCTTTAAACAATCAATTTTATTCAAAGCAGTGCAAGGGCAAGATTTACTCTTACCCGTGTCCAAGAGTTAAGTTTCGATTCTCCAGAATTCTGTGGTTCTTTGTTAATCAGACAACATAAGCACCATATTAAAAATTTTGGGCTTTCATCTGCAAAAAAAGAACTAAAATGAGTATGTTTTATCAAATAAAAAGAAAAGATAATTAGTATACAAAATTTAAAACATTATATTTACAGGAAATATATTTATTGTATTTTAGGAAAATCTAAAACTACTAAGTTTGTAGAACAAAGGGCCATGTGTGAAACTCAACTTTGTGGGATTTTTTCTTCTTGTGGGTTTGGGATCACTTATGCTTAGCCCTTGTGTGGCCAATTCCCTTTCTGTTATAGCAGCAATTTTTAAAGCCAAAAGAGAATGATGGAAAGAACTAAGAGAACTGAGCTTTTCTCAAAATCAGTTCATTTCATATTTCAAACTCTAGTAATTTCAACCTTTTTAAGGCCACATTACTGTTACAGGCAGTAGTCAATATTTCTGACGTAATTTTCTAATTTACCAAAACCCTCTCATCTGTTAAAAACAAATTCAACATAAGGATTGTTTAACACCAAATGGTTTGGATAAAATAAAAGCCTCTTAACATGTTCTGAATTCTTTACTCTAAAGTTTAAAACTTTACCAAGTATGTGATGAAAATGCTGAAGTTTGAACTCTTGTATTTGATGAGAATATCTATTCTATGAATCATTTTCTTTGTCCTATTATGGAAATTGTGTCCATTCCAGTTGGAAATTTTATAACAATTAAAAAGCAAAAATAAGGCATAAAAACTGAAGATATCATTACCTGAAATAGAACCAAGCAACTATGAACTTTATCACAAGGCCATGGAGGTGAGACTGAGAAAATCCAGCAGTTGGAATCAATCCCTCTGCAGAATCACCCAATACCCTTGAGGTGTGGTAAAATAAATTTTGCTTCTACCTTTCTAAATTCTTCTGGCTGGACTAATAATCAAATGAATATGAGACAGATTAACAGGAGAAAATGACCAAATTTATTACACACATATGTGTGGGGGTCCATAAGAATATGGGACAAAGGAGAGATCAGGCAGTTAAGGCTTATATACCATCTTGAGTTAAGGAGAAGGAGGTGGGGATTGTGGTTTGGGACTTCAAATGGCAGGAAGACAATTCACATGCATATGAAAATCAAATGTTTAGTAAATAAATGTTTACTGGACCATCTTTAACAATGGCACATAGGACTTTGATCAAACAGGCCTTGCTAGGCTCCTCCTTGTCTATTAACACTTAGTTCATACTGAACTATAGTTATCTATGACAACAGCTTTCTTCCTGAAACAGGTTCTCTAAATTCTTTTAGGTAGTTGAAAAAAGTCAACTCAGTCTTTTGTTAATTAAAAATAACTAGCTTAAAATAATCAATCTCCCAAAAGGCATATTTTGGGGTGGCAAACTCTGCTTTACCTCACCCTTTACCTTCTTCTGTCTTCTACAGTTACCTAAACACAGCATTTCTAAGGGTTTCATTAACAAGAAATAAGGAAAATACAAACTACAGTAAGCTACCTCTGCATTTTCAACTGTACACTTGAAGACATTAACAGTAATTTTAAAACCCATTTTCCCCCATACACATCCACAGACTTATGGTCTACTAATGACAAACATCTCTGAACAAACTTTACCTGAGGGATTTCACTTTTTTTCTCCTAGTTTTTATAAGCTCAAATATAGCACTGACTTGCCTAAGATCAATTTATTTCAAGAATCATATAATCTCTAATGATTTTAAGGTTTTTCAGGTTAAACCAATGCCACTGATTAAAAATGTGACTGTTGTATGTCCTATGCTTTAAATATGAGAAGAAATTCTGTCTTCACATCGCAAATGTGACACACAACCAATGATATACTTACACAAGCAGCTTACTATGTTAAAACAAAACAACAAAACAAAACTTGATGGGGAGCATTTTCAGAACCCAGCCACTCAACATCAAATAAATAAATAAATAAATAATAGATAGACAGATAGATAAATAAATAGATAAACAGATAGATAAATAAATGAGAGAGAGAGACAGAGAGAGAGAAATGTTAATTTATGGAACTTAAATATAAATAAATCTAAAATATTAAAGTTTCTCCCAGGTGTTGAGTGATTCTGCATATTTAGTTCAACAAGTGTATTTATTTTTCTCTCAAAAAGGTAAAAAGAATCAGAGATCACCCAACTTTTAGGAGGTGACTTCCTTCACCCAGAGTCATTGAACTGAAATACACTGAACTGTACTGCTAATTAACTTTGCTTTAGGAATTTATAGATGCAAACCATCCCTTGTTATTTATGAGTGTCACCAGCACTCACTACAGGAGACGGCATCTGTCAAGGTCCTCCCTGCAGGCCCTACTTTGAGACTGGAAAATCTTGCCTAATGGTTTAAAGGAGATGGGAAACTGCCTCAGATCAATAGTGAACTGACCACAGATTGTAGTGAAAATTTGGATTCTAAAAAAGAGTGAAAGGAAAAGGAACATACCAACTTATATTTGCCACCTAAAATTTTATTTTTTTGTTATCTTGAACTGAAATTTCAAATAAAAACTAAATTATTTTTTCAAACTATAATTCTATAGTTTAATAGTGTGAAGGCAGCATTTTTTTTGAGACAATAAATACTGTTTTAAACTGCCAAGCAACAGATAGCAAATAGTGAGGAAGTGAGGTTATAGCTGTTATGCTCAATTATGAGAGCAAAGCTAGAATCAAGGATTCCAAGGAAGGGCAGTAATTTTATATGCAGAATATCACTGAATAAAAGGTATTCTCTCCCTTTATCTAGTTTTTCTCTTCTCTTTGTGGCGTCCTTTCATTTCCAAATCCTTCCTCCTTCCTTATCCTTATTTCTGATCCTGTTCTCTTTTAATATTATGAAAGAATTGCTTTTTTTCCTTGAAGGAAAGTTTACTTTTCCCAAATGTAAAAAGAAATTTTGATATTATTTAACTGTAAGAAAATATCATTTTCTGAAAGAAAGGGCCTGACTAGTGATACAGCATACAGGCAAGATTTGATTATTCATGTGCCTGTCTCTTCTATGAGCTCAGAATCAAAGTGCACCTCAAACAGGAAACTGAAATTTAACTGACAGTTCAAAAGGTAACACATGCATTGAAACAAAAGAGGTGGAGAATTTGCTTCTGGTTGTCAGAGGGGGCCGATGTAATGAAGATAAGGTGCTAAGAAAAGATCACAGACTGATGCAAATTTAAGGGCATAGGGATAAACTGGTCCAGCTTCTAGCAGTTTTACAAATAAGGAATCTAAAACCCAGCAAGTTCCATGGTTTGTCTTAGAAAACCTCATGTTATCTACTGTGCTCCAAGAGTCAGCCCCAGCATGAGCTACCCTGTGAAATTCTCCTTCCCCTCAGCTCCTTGTTCAGACTTCCAGGATACTAATTTCACTCTGAGTCTGGCTGATCTGCTCAAGTCTTTCTTCTCCCTAACCAGAAAATGGGCAGAAGTTGCCCTGGCTTACAGGGAAAAAAAAAAAAAAAAAACCCTTAGTAAATTTATGTTCAGTGAATATATATATATAGTCAGGTGAAGCTGCTCCGTGAAAAAGCTAGAACTGGAATACTTCAACCACAATGATGTCATCCATGGGGGTTAGATCATAACATCAAAGCAGGCTTTTGAGGGGTGGGATCCTGGCTCTTACTAGCTTTCTATTCTATGAAAAGCGACTTATTTACTAGAATCCATAATTACCTATCCTCTAAGACTATGATAAAGAACTCAATTAGATCCACTATGCAATCCACAGAGAACAGCACCTAAAACAAAGTGAGCAATGCCTTTCATTCTACTTTTTCGATTCTACAACACAAACTTTCCCATATTTTAACATTCTAAATTAGGAATGTGTCTCATATGCACCATGTACACACTTAAAAAAAAGACATAGTATTTTTTTCTAAAAAGCAGTTATCTAGTCCATGAAATATCTAACGATGGGAGGTGTTTTTATGGAGGAAATTCAACAAGTTTCCCTTTTCCTTCTATAAGTATCATCAGCCTAGCTCAATGTTTTTCAAACTTTTGGTCATGACACATTAGTGGTTTGTGAAATCAGTTTGGGGTCATGAAGACCATTTTAAAAATAGTATAGTGAATATGGATTGCACATAATAAAAATAAGCATTCCTTAACGTGTGTGTTAATGTATAAGTATTTGTATGTGTAAGTGTATGTGTACAAACGTATATATATACATATATACACATTGTACAGAGAATGTATTTCTGGTTAAAGATGTTTGAGAAACAATGGCATACCTGAAATATACTAACATAGGGCAGGTAAGTGTGGCCCTGGCAAACACAGTGATGGCTATACTGCCATTTCAGATTAAAACTTGAACAAGCTGAGTGGGTAGAGGGAGGAAGAATCAACTCAACGGGGAAGAAGCAAAAGGCATAAGTGGAGAAGAGGAGGAAGAGAACAGGGTGAGGGCAGAGCAAGTGAGTTTGGGTGTATTTGGCACACTCAGGCATGTATGCTCACAAGACCAAATGTAGATGTCCCTTTCCCACCTAGTTCATGTTTCTTATAATGACTTGTAACAGGCTATGAGAAATTATATAATTCAAAAGAGGAATATTCATTTTATTTTTATTCTGATATATTATGCAATCAATCTTTGAATATATGAGAAGTAAATATTACATTAGCTAATAATACAGTCATATCAAAGCAATAAACTTCCACTGTGCACCATTAGAAGTGCCTGTTCCATCCTATGGTAGGCCCTAGGATGATAAAGAGACCTAAAACCACAGTTCCTGCTCTTGAAAGGCATTTGGTTTTCCAGGACATCAGACAGGCAAATCAACAATTATAAAACATTGTAGTAAGTGTTATAATTAAGGGAAATGCTGGCGGCTATAGACACACTGAGAGAGGTTTCTAACTCATCTGCAGCAAGGCAATTTTAAAAGTTTAAGAGGATGAGAGATGAGAACAGAGTTCTAGTCAAAAGGAATTGCGTGTCACAAACCCTAACATCATGTGCCTTCAGGCACAGTTAGTAATTTGACCTGGCTACAATGCATGTGGTGTAGTTGTGGAGGATTAAACAGGAAATGAGGCTGGACAGGTAGGCAGGAGGTCAGTAAAAGAACACCTCCCCCAAAGTTTCCCTAAATTCCTCTTAACTTTGTGTAAAACCAAATTGTCATCCCTAAATAATGGCAGAATCATGAAGGATTCGGACTCTGAAGAATGATTTTACACATGGAAAGCAGTATGTGAGTTAATATGAAACTGTGAAACGAAAGAAATGATTTCACTGCTATAACCATTTTATGATGAATTAAAAATGAGGTTATGATAATCACTGGGGAGTTTCTGCCCTCAAATACAAGGAATTCTATTTTACTACAGATCTGCATGTGTGTACGTTTATCTATATATACACAAACATGTATTGACAATAAAGGATGTCATCTTTGTAATGGGGCAATGAATACATTTAATAAGTTGCTTCAAGAAAAACAGAAGACAGGTTTATATTTTAATCATTTGAAGTTTGTGTTTTGAGAGGACATGCTTTTGAATCTTACCATATGCTAAGATAAAAGGATTCCAGCAAGTTTTTGCCAACAGTTGACCAATTGTAGGGAATCTTTCAATGACTGTACTAGAATCCTGTAAAAGAAAATTATGTTTTGGTGAGTAAAAGGGCACTATGCCACTTAGAAAGATTAAACTGATACTATAGATTAAGGAAGCTTCAATCCTTCTTGTTTAGCATATATTTAGGTAGAAAAAACAGGATTAGAGAAGCTCTTACTTATTCAAATAAAGTTTAAAAGCAACCACCTTCTTTCTCCTTAAACCAGGTCACCAAATCTAAGATGTATAGCACATTTAGGGAATATCAATTTTGTTATAAAATTAGCTTCATTTTATTCATACTTAACAGCCAGGAAAGGGCACTGTATTTAAAAATTACAAAGGCTGCATAATAGCAAGGGAAAAAACCTATTAAGGGTGATTAATATCTTTATAACCTCATTTTCATCCAGGAGTTTGATTCTAACATAATTAGAGAGGTCCCTAATTCAGCTCCAGTAGGGCTATTTCAAAGAAGTTTAAGAAGATGAGCGCTCTGGAGCTTGTAAAAATAAATAAAAGCAGCCAAAGCGTAAAGATAAATATCTGTGTTTATTACTATTTGATTGCTAAATGACATCATTTTTAGTCTACAACAACTTAAAACCTGAAACAAAAAAGATCAACCAAGTAGAAGAAAACAGCTTAAGATTTTAAAATATACATGCTGTTGTATAACGGGCCCTCTTTCCACTTCTTTACCTTTCGGAAAGTTCAAAAATAAGACCAACCTGAGATAATGTACACATAAGCTGAAATTAGAAGCATTTCCTACTATTGCAGCAATAAAGACCTCACATTTGTCTCTGCCTCAAGGCTGATCTTAGACTTTCTGGGACCCCTTTAAAGTCAAGTTATAAAAAACAGTTTTAAAAATATTAGTGTTTGTTGTTCATACAGAACTGCATCTTTTCTTATAGTTTCTAAAGACAGTAATCCATATCATCCACATGAATAATTCTTCAAATTTCCTACTTGATTCCTTGATAAAGGAATAAAAGTATAACACAAGAACGGCTATATTAAATGATCATGTTTTTTTCATCTTTAAGTTAGACAGTAAGTATAAAACAAATATTTTTATAATATGAAACACGTTAATTTATAAAATATTGCAATAAAATAAATCTTATATCAAAATAAAATTATACCAAATTTTTAACACAATTAATTATATAACGATTGTAAAGACATTCAAAATCTTAATATTCACCAGAAAAGACAACTTGAAATATTTTTAAGAGATCTTAATATTTAGTATCTCTTATTAGAGCCCACTTTAAAACAGGGTTGAGGAAAGGGAGCATTTCAGCAAATTCTTAAAAGTTTAAGAGATGCAAAGGCCCTTAAAAGAATCCCAATTATTACCTAACAACATGTGTCCAAATCTTGTTTGTTTAAAACCATTTTGATTGGTCAGGAACTCTCATGTGACAATATAATCAAGAAGAAAAGACTGAAGTCACAATAAATCAGAGACAAGGAAACTACTTCCTATCTCTATTACCTACAGGTAATTTGTCTTTCTATTCCTTCAATATATTAGGTCAATACCACAAATCCTTTACCCTGGATCAAATTCAGGCTTTGTAAAATATGGTAAAGAGTCCCTGAAGTCACAATACAACTTCATTAATTTTGGTCAACAACTTACCATCTCTTTCAAAGCTTCATACATCTGCCTCAAGAACTCCTGAAACTGAGGCAGGTGATGGCAGGTGTCTTGCTGTGTTTCCAAAGTGGAGGCCTGGCCCCACATAGAAAGCTTACACATCCAAAACTGATAAGCAGAAAAAAGGCCTCCTGAATCTTGAGCCATTTCAGTTGAAAGGAAAAGGTGATGTACTTTCACAGTGGCCTGCCAAGTACCAAAGGAAACAGTAAGCACATGTCAAATCTTTAAGAATGGGGAAAAATGTAGCATTTTTAAAAGGATCTTTTGGTGTCTTCACAATTCACTAATGAGTGAAAGGGAGATTACAAGAGACTAAAGTAGCATGCACTCTGTGGCATCGTTTCTGAGTTATTTTAAATGTGTCACCCAGCTGTAGCTCCAATCATTACCAACTGAACTTTTTATCATGAATAATATCATTACACTAAAAGTCATTATACCTCCACAGGCACATGTTAATTATGTACAAAAAGCACAGCTGATAATACTTTATATCTTTTTAAGATTGAACTATTTTTAAATGTTTGGAATATAAAGTTTGAGTATTTTAATGTAATGGGGAATCAAAAACATCCATGGGCATTTAATAATAGTCTGTATCTAAGAAATGTTTCTGAAGTTCTCATGTTTTATATGCATTTCTGGTTCCTCAATTAGGTGTAAAAAATATCTATGCATTACTGTGTAATGGATCGTCTTTCCAGTTTTTCTTCATTTCTTAGGAAATACTAAAATAACTCATTCCACATGCATCAATTTGAACAATCTGCTTGATCTAAAGAATGTCTGATCTCAATACATTCACAAGAACTCATATTTTAGTAAAATAAGACGAACTTCAATTAGTAAAAAGGTGTACTGGTCTTAAGTGACAACATAAAAATTCAAACTTGACTTACTTTTAATATGTACCTAAAGTACATATTAATATGTACCTAAAGTACATATTAAAAGCAACAGTGGAATTACACAGTGAGCCTGTGCTCAGGCAGAGCTAAGGAAATGGACTCCCGGTGCCCTACCACCATCCCAGTTCCTGGCTATCCTCACCCTGGGCATTGCACTGGGCAGAGAAGGGAAGGCTGCTTCAAGAGGTGCAGGCCTTTACAGACTGGTACTCTCCTGGGGCAGGGATGACACTCAGCTATCTAATTTCAAAAAGCTATTTTGTAAGTGGTGAGTTTAAATCCTCAGCAGTAATAATTAACAGATAAAATGCTCCCAATTAAATGCCAAAAACATCGAAAAAGAAGGTTCCCATCACTAAATAGAAAAAGAAAAAATTTTAAAAGATTGCACAATTTGGTTGTAGTGCAAAAAAAAAAAATTCTAGATCAGGAAGATGAAAGTTTTAAAATAGTACTAAAATTTTAATTTTAAAAAGGTTCATGTTAAAATGAAAAAAAAAAGGCTTAATAATAGAGGAAATATATGCATACTGTCAAATGGCACATTATAGCCCAAAATGATTCTTCTCTTTCTCTCAGTATCCTCATCCAAGTCATCACAAATACCTGTTAATTTTACCCCAAAATAAATACAGGCCTATCTTGTTTTTATTGCACTTTATTTTACTTCTAGATGTTTCATTTTCATCAACATTGATCCTCTACAGCAAAAACATTACAATTCTCTGAAGGCTCAGATGGTGTTAGCATTTTATTTTAGCAATAAAGTACATTTTAATTAAGGTATGTATATATTTTTTGACATAATGCTATCATGCACATAACAGATTATAGTATAGTGTAAACATAACTTTTATATATACTGGGAAACTAAAATATATGTGTGATTCGCTGTCTTGTGATATTTGCTTTACTACAATGGTCTAGAACCAAACTCAGTATCTCTGAGGTATGCCTGTACGTGTGATTTGATTAGATTTCATCAACTTTTCACCTCTACTGTCACCATGCCATGCCATGCCATGCCATCCCATCCCCATTCATGCCTTCCCTGGAGTCTTCTATTTGGTCTTACCTAGCCCTCTCCAATTTATTTTCAGTGAGAAAAAACAATTCAACACAATTGACAAAACATCTTTCCCAAATATAAATGTCACTCAGCAAATTCCTGCTTAAATTCCCTCGTACTCCTCAAATCTACCCTCAATAAATTCTTTGGAAAGAAATCCTAACTCCTTGTAGAAAAAAATTCCAGCTCCTTAGCAGATTCTCTAATTCCTACAAAATATAACTCCCACACACCCTCCTACCTCCCACCCTGCCTCTCCCCAGGTTACCATAATCCAGTCAAGGCCTCTCATCTGTTCCACCAACAAACAAAAAAAACCCTTCCCTATTCCAAGCCTTTCTGCTGCTTCCTCCATAACTACTATCACATCAATAATTACCCTGGGCATTTATTTGTTCACTTAGTTACTATTTTCTCCACTGGTATGTAAACCTGTTTCCTAGAATTGCTACAGGCCTGGCAAGCATTCAATAAATCTTAAATAATAAAATAAATAATTCATTTTTTTTTCAAATTATAGTTATAAGCTAAATGCCATAAAAATGTATTTCCAGATAGAGCATTCCAATTTGTAAAAGGTAGCTCCCCCCACTGCTAAATTTTTATTTTTCGTTACCTATCTGAAACTTTACTTACATCTCATTTTAGAAATACAATCATTCATAGATACACTTACTATGCTCTTGGGAACATTGTAAATATTTATGCATCTAGCTAATTTAATCCTTGCAGCAATCCTATGAAAGAGGTACAATTAATATCATCATTTTACAGAAGCATGAAGAGAGTATGTTGCCCAAACTAAGATTATGTAAAAGCACAAATGAAGTAAGTGTTAGTAAATAGCAGAACTACAGTTGTGAGATTTGAATTCTGAGAGTCTGGCTCTAAAGTGGGTGTTCTTATCTAAAACCTGCCAAAATGAAAAGTCCAGGACCAGATGGCTTCGCCAGTGAATTCTACCAAACATTCAAAGAAGATTTAACACCTAGTCTCCTCAAAATCTTACAAAAAATCGAAGAGGAGGCAAAACTTCCCAACTCATTTCATGAGGCAAATATTATCCTGATACCAAAACCTGGTAAAGATAACTAAAAAAAAAAAAAAAAAAAAAAAAAAAAAAAAAAAAAAAAAAAAAAAAAAAAAAAAAAAAAAAAAAAAAAAAAAAAAAAAAAAAAAGATCAATATCTCTCATAAACACACATGCAAAAATCCTAAATAAGATATTAGTGAATCAAATACAGCAACATATTAAAAAGATTACATGGCCTTCATCCAAGGGACACAGAGTTGGTTCAACATATGCAAATCGATTAATGTAATACACCACATGAACAAATTAAAAAATAAGAATCATATCATATCAACAGATGCAGAAAAAGCATTTGACAGGATACAGAATCCATTTATGATCAAAACACTTCACAAAATTGGCACAGAAGGTAAATACCTTAACATAATAAAGGCCATATACGACAAACTCTCAACCAACATTACACTTAATGGTGAAAAACTAAAAACCTTCCCTCTGTGATCAGAAACAAGGCAAGGCTGTCCACTATCGCCACTCTTATTCAATATAACACTGCAGGTCCTAATGAGTGAAATCAGACAAGAGAAAGATATAAAAGGCATCCAAATAAGAAACAAAGAAGTCAA